>APFE031734019.1:4867-67367 GCA_000404065.3 Pinus taeda | reverse complement strand
CTATCTTTCATTATATTCCTTTCATTGCTACATAAAATATTTATGCATGCCAAAGCATCCAATACCACGGACCGAAAATGATCGCGTCCAAAACCATGTGCGAAAACTATGCACAAAACCATAGGTAGGTCCACCCAACCTAATATAGGGTACAAAAAAAATTCCCGGGGCACTACCCCAGACCCTGTAGAGGGGGCTACCAGCCCCTCTCAAACCCCGTCCTACGTAATCGTCACAACGAAGGGGGGGCGAACCCCCCGGTTAACTACGTAGGCTAGTCATGGACACAATATAACAAAACCCAACAGTATTGCATAATAAGAATGCTTCAATATGGTATTCCTTGTTGGAAGCAATAAAAGAGTAATCTATACAATTCACTATGGGAACCCAATGATATCAGGAAAGATATAACTATAATGCCAAAATAGTATTCCATAATATTAGTGCTTTAATATGGTATTTCTTGTTAGAAACAACAAAAGAGTAAACTATACAGTTTAGTGTCGGAATCCACTGATATAATTGTAATTCCCAAATACTTGCCTAAAATATTTCTACCATCCCATGCTCATTTGTCCATTAAATGAATGTATTTTTGCATAAAATATCTCAAAGCTTCCACCTTTTCAATTGGATTTAGTTCTTAAAACATCACATTCTTTTCTATTACTTCAACCTACATTAACCCCATATTTGCCTAAAATATTGCTACCATCCCATGGCTATTTCCCCATTAAATGAATGTAGTTTTACATAAATTAGTTCAAAGCTTCCACCTTTGCAATTGGATTTAGTTCTTAAAACATAATTTTCTTTTCTATTACTTGAACATGCATTAGCATGGGATTCACTATCTGTACTATTTTTAATTACCTCATATTATTAACATGTTAATGACATAATAATTAGGTTGTTGATTGAGTTGGAAGAGAAAGGATTGATTATACCCATTCAAATTTTATATGAATTTTAAAACACATAAAATTAAGAAATATGACACATCTATATATATACATATGATATGTTATGCCAAACACACAAAAGCACATGAGAATATACCTAGAAATTGCTTCAAAAGTATGTATTTATTTGTAAAATAGATAAAATCTAATATCTCAGCTACTTAAGGCAACTAGATATAATAGTTTTCTTTTTCCCTTTTTGAACATGCTTGAATTTTGAATGAGAGACTTGTTTTAATGGATTTTAAAAATTAGATTTTCCTTTCTCCATTCTTTATGTAAGAATATTTTGACCATTCTTTAAATTTGATCTCTTTAGTAACCAACTACGTCATGCAGAATTTTTATTTTGGAGGTAGCCATAAAATAGATGGGAATCAATTTGGGAATCACTCTAAGTAGACCTATGCAAGATTTTAATTTATTTATATAATATAACAAGGAAAGAAATACACACAAAAATATGTGTCTTAAAGAAATTTTAAAGCTCAAAAAGGGATTTGTAAATGAAAATTTCAAAGCTAAGAAAAATCATGTAATTTTTGGAAGAAAAACATGTGTCATAATATAATTTAAAAATGTAAATGTAAATTTCAAAACTTAACAAAAAAAAAAAGGAAAAGCAAAAAAGGAGAGGAGGAATAATATAGTTTAAAATTGCATGGAAGTAGATCAAGGATGAAAATGCATATACAAAACCATTAAAGAAACATTTTTTTTTGTGATTAGAATAAGGGGTGGAATTTCATATAAAACTATGAAAAAAATAACATTTTTGGTATTTGACATGAGGAATGGAAATGCACTCTGAAAACAAAGTTGTAAATTTGATTTTAAGTCAAGAAGTATTTTCCTTTTCAAGTTTGCAAAAGAAGATTACATTTCCATTCCCAAAGAAAGCCCAGTAAGATGAAATTACATTGTCAATCTTGCATGTGGGTTGCAGTCCTTATCTCTAGGAAATTCAACAAAAGGTAGAAGAAATTTCTCTTCAATAAATATGAAATTTCATCCAGGATTATATACAAAATGGTTAAAAATGTTGGGACAATACGACATTCCCAAAAAACCATAATTCACTTCATATGACATTTGTTCATATTCCATTTTTTCTAATTAATCAATTTAATTAAAAGCTTAAAAGGTTGCGTAATTGCTTTGGAGATAAATTCCAACATTTTGTTTTTGTATACTAATATGAAAATTCTTTAATATTCTATGAGGTTAAATCTCTATCATCCTCCTAATAATTATTGATGATTAAAATAAAATAGTAAAAGGCACTATTCCAAAATAGACAAGTTTATCCACTTAATTATTGCATAAAACAATGGGTTCCCATCAACCATTTATGTGCAAGGAAGGAAGTGTTAGTTTTATTTATTTTACAAAGAGATAACTTACCACAAGATTTTAATATGATCCTTCATGACAATTCAAACTAAAGTTTCTTTTGAAGATAACATAAAATAAATGCAAGCTTAAATGGTATATGGGGTTTCAATTCACTAATGAAATGGAATACAAGTAATACATCAAATTATCATGCTATAAGATCTTCAAAGTTTGTTAAAAAACAAAGAATGAAAATTTGTACTCGAGTCACTTGCATATTTTAGTGAATTCTTGTTTGTGAGAATCTCACTCTATAACACAATGCTAGAAAACCCATCTAAAAATATAGTCATTCAAAATATTAAAGCATTAACTATTTAGATTATTGCAAAGTTGTGAACACCCATTCTTGATTCACACAATACAAAATCTTGTTGCATAAGTATTGCATAAAAATATTTCTTCAATATTGTCTTCCTTGTTGCAAGCAACAAAAGAGTAAACCATACAATTAGCTATGGGAACCCAATGAAATGAGGAAATATTAACTACAATTCCAAAATAGTATTCCATAATATTAGTGGTTCAGTATGGTATTTCTTCACTAGTACAAAGAGTAAAATTGATTTTTAAAAGTTAATATTGAATTTCTTTTCTAATTAAAATCGTTTGAAATTCAAAAGAGACACACGTGTGACTAGGTAGCAACGAAATTGTTATTAATATAATTTACCTACATTAAGTTTGAATGGTGCCCAATTGATCTCAAACTACACTAAATATTAAAACTAAATTTAATATCTTATTCTATAAAAGTTTTAATATCGAGAATATTTTTAATGAAGGGTAAAATATGGGTTGTCTGTGTTTTTAATGACGGGTAACTAATTTAAATTTTAAATTTACTTTTTTCAATTTAAATTTTAATAAATATTGTGTTAGTACACACACATACACACACACACACACACACACACACACACACACATATATATATATTAGTGTTTACTTGGGAGGGGAGCGACATTTTCAGAAGCTTCCAGTTTTGGGAGCGAATCCCAGAGCAATTTTTTTATAATATATATATTTATATATTTTGATACATATATGTCAACAGAAACATGTAGAAAGATGAATTATATATAAAAAAACATAAAAAAACATAGATTGATCATTGAACCATATCACATCAATCATCTAGAAGTTATAATCTTCATCAACATACATATTGCAACTGCAATATATTGAGTCTCAAGAATCATGATTCATCAAATTCAATCTTAAAGTTTCAACTTCAAGCTTTCAAAATTGAAAATTCAATATATAACATTTATCATAATTGATCACCAAAGTTGTACTTGTAAGCTAAGTTTAACCATTACAAGAAATAATATCTAAGTTCCTAACTGTTAACGTGAAATGAAATGTTATAAAATGAATTATGAAATGAAATGAAACAACTTTAGTCTTTCACGAGGCATCATATTCATAATTCAAAATCACTACCAATGCGTTATAATTGCCAACTTCAAACTTCAAACTTTCATTGTCACAGTCATATAGTGTTTAAAAAAATATCATTATGATATGAAAGAGTCAAGAGTCAAGAGTTAAGGATTCAAGACTCAACAGTTATGAAAACTAATAGAAACTAGAAAAGTAAAGTAAAATGTAAATCTATTACCTACTACTGCATGTGGCCCTTGCCACGAGAGTCTACTGTATGAGCAAGTCGTGGTGTCTTCTATGAGTCTCCCGCATAGACCAACAACCAGAACTAGAAGGCACGTGCCCTCCACGTGAGGGTGTAGATGGAGGTGGCGATAGCAAAGGAACAAGACTTATAACTCAAGCACTGCTACTGGATGGTGGAGGTGGCATGGCTATTGCAATTACTTCATATTCATCACTTATAAGTTCCTCTTCCAGTTCTTCAATATGTATAGTGCCATCCTCCAAATTGTCATCCTCTCAGTGGTTGTTTGAAATTTTATATGTTGGTTCCTCATAAGCCAGACCACAGTAATGACTCAACAACCTTAAGTTGTAGTGCACATAAACCAAGCTTTCTTCCTAGTTTTCATTGAGTCTGTTTCTTTCCATATTATGTATGAAGTTGTAGGTGCTCCAACACCTCTCTGCAAAAGAAGTATTTACAACCTGTGATAGAACTTTTTTTACCAATTTTGGCAAAAGTCCTTGGCCTCCATATGATTCCCACCATGTTAGAGCATCAAATCTGTCTCTGTCTTCCATTGCATGGAAGGTACCAAACAAACCAATGCCAATGAAGTATCTGCCTATTTCAAGGTGCACACTAGCACATTCCTCCCTGTCAGGTATCAACTTTTCTATTGCATCCAAATATCCTTTAGATACCTCTTCATATAAATGGGGTTTGGTCCTAACCCCACCCCGTGGTGCAGGTTGGCCCAACCAAGATGTAGAGTAGTATTTTGGCATAAGGATATACACCAAGCAATGTAGTGGAAGATTAAGTTTATTCCACAATACACACACACAACCGTGAATCAATTTGTACAAGTCGGGATCATTGTTATGAACAATATCTTTTATTTTCCCCAACATGCTATGCATATGCTCATACGCCTCCCCAATCACTGATTTATCTGTATCTACAATCCAAATAATGTGATAAATGGGCTTGGTGAAATCTAATACTTGCCTCACACTTGCCCAAAACATACCATCAAGAGTGGCCTTCTCCACTAGTTCAAAACCTCACCTATTAGCTGCATTTGTAGCCCTTTCCTTTAATACCTTCCAGTGTGGACTTCATATCATGCTAGCCAATGACTCTCTTACCTTCAAAAGGTGCCTGAAGGTGAGGTAATAGCTACCAAATCTAGTCCTCGCAATCTTCAAAAACTCCAATCTTGAGTGACTGCGGAAAAGGCCATAGGTATTGCTATGATTTGTAATAAATTTTATCATTTGTTTGCCTTTTACATTTGTCAATCCATCAGATGCAATGGAGACCCCATGGTCAGTCCAAGAACTTGTCATTCTATTCAAAGAATGTGATATTTTTTCTTTTTCATGATCAAGTCCAACAGTTCTTGCCTTGTCATAGCCAGGGCTCTTGTATCCTTTAGGGGCATCATTTATGGCAGAAACCATTTCGTGCCAATAAGGTGAGTGAAGAACATTGAATGGTATCCCACATGCATAGAGAAAATTGTAAACTTTTGAATCCACATCATTCCTACACCCCTCATCAAGGAAATTTGATATGGTTCTATGCCTTAAAGATGGTAACCCTATGCCTCCATATCCACTGCCTTGGGAGGATGCTGAAGGAGTTTTTTGTGCTTGTGATTGTAAGCTTGGTTCAAAGAAACCCCTTGATTTTTTAGATCTGTATTGGGCTTCCTCCTCTTCCCTTATGTATTTGGCTCTATCTACTCCTGACACAGGTACACAAGTTTTGATTCCTATTTGTTTATCTCCATCCCATGGCCTTTTCCCGTAGAGGTGTTTTCTGGCATGGGTGTATGAACCTGTGTAATTATTGTTGCAATGGGGGCAATGAAATTTAGTGGTTCCACCCCCTTTCCCTACTTCAAGCCTGTTAACATATTTCCACAATGGGGTTTGGTCTTCTTTAGTTTTTTCAGCTATTGAATCATGTTCACCCTCCTCTAGCTCCTCCTCACCGGGGTTTTCATAAAATCCACTTTGTCCCCCTTCTTCATCCCCTTCTTCATTTTGAACCCTCCTTTTCCTACTCTCCAACACCATAATAACCAGAAAAGGAACCAAGAAGAAAAAATGCCAAGAAATATAACTATAGGTTTGAAATTTATAGTTTTGAATCTGCAACATTTAATAAAATCAAATGGGAATGGGAATGGGAATGAGAAAAATGTATTTATTATTTTATTTATTTTGATTCTAGAAATTAGGAGTAAATTACTAAGTTACTAACCTACCTCAAATCTAAGACTCCTATTAGGCTTGCTCCTTGCTCCTTGGCACTTGCTCCTCACTTCTTCGCATAAGCTCCTTGCTCCTTGGGTCTCCTTGGCTCTCTCAAGTCAGAATTACTTACAAAAATCCCTCCATGATTTTATATAACAAAAAATTTCTTAAAAAAGTTTTTGTTTTTTACCGCGCGGATTTTTTTATTTTATTTTTTTTTTTCGCTTGATTCGCTCCCGACGGCAATGCGCATTTCTCCGAGAGCGATGGTCCTAGAGCAACTAGAGTGACGCTCCCGAATTTGCTCCTTGTTTTGGAAGGGAGCACAATTTTTCTTTTCTGGGAACGCGCTCCCAAAATCTCTCCTCTTCGGGAGATATTTCGGGAGCACGCTCCCAACCTGCTCCTACCCAGAGCGCAGATTGGCAGTAGGTTTGGGGGGGACTACACTGATATAATATATAATATAATATATATATATATATATATATATGTATGTATGTATGTATGTTGTATGTATGTATTGTATGTATTATGTATGTTATGTATGTAGTGTATGTATGTATGTATGTATGTATGTATGTATGTATGTATGTATGGTATGTATGTATTTATTTGTTATTGTTATTTTGATAAAATTGATATTTATTTGGGTAATTTATATTTAAACTTAAAATTTGGGGCAATTTAAAAGTTAAGTTAAAATTTAATTAAAATATTTAACTTTTTAAATTTAACTTATATTAAATCTTCTGCTAATAAAATAAATTACACTTATTTTGATAAACACGACATTTATTTTGGGTATTTTTGATAAAATTAATATATAATAAAAATGATATATTAAAAAAATGTCTGCGTGCCATTGTTTTATTAATTTCTTAATTTTTTCTTAGGTGGATAATTTTGAGTTGAAAGTTTCTCTAATCAATGCCTAATTAGTTTCCAAAAAAAGACTAAAATTTGGATATAAACAACCATTTTTTAGTCAATGACCAATAGTAGCTAATTTACAGTCTTCTAATGTGACTAACTTTTAGTCATTTTTAGGTTTGTCATTAATTGATTATCTCAATTTTATGTCTAATAGTACATTTAGTCATAAATATCGTCATTAATTTAGACATTTATTGCCACAATTAATGACAAAATATATAACAAAACATATTACTATATGATCAACCGAGAAAACCATTTAATGACCAAAAAAATATGACCAAAATTTTGGTCGTGCTATAAGATACAGTACATTAGCTACTAATAATCATATATATGCAAATTTTAGTCATCGTTTGAAACCAATTAATGACCAAAGAAATATGTCTAAATTTAGGTCATATTATAAGATAATGTAAATTAGCTACTAATAGTGGTATACAATCTTCATTTATAATCACAAATTTATCATTTGTAGTAGTCATTTATCTCTTTTTGGTAGTTTCATGTTTATTATATAAATGATTTAGCATTTTATATTCATTTCATTTACTTTCGTTAATAATCATTATAAATGACTAACGTAGTCATGTGTTCATTTTATTTGTGTTAATCATTAATCAATATCAACTACAAATTTAGTAGTTTTAGATTGGGTTTATATGTTCATTATTAATCAACATAAATTAATTAGTATGATTTTGTCACTAAAAAAAAATTGTCATATAATGTGCGTGTTCATCTAATATGAAAACACAAAGCTACATATGTCAATTACAATACTAAATAATATCAAGTGAAACTATAAATAATTTCAACCACATAAATTATGTTATATAAAATGTAAGTATTACAATATGATTTTTCAACTATACAATTAACTATGCAAACCTAATGATATCACGAAAGATATAACTAAAATACCTCAATAATATTATTTAACATTAGTGCGTCAGTATGATCTTCCTTGTTGGAAACAACAAAAGGGTGAACTATACAATTTAGTATGTGAATCAAATGATATCAAGAAATATATAACTATAATTCCCAAATACTTGTTTAAAATACTCATACCATCCCTTGCCCAATTCCCCATTGAATGTAGTTTTGCATAAATTAGCCCAAAGCTTCCACCTTTGCAACTAGATGGAGTTCTTAAAACATCTTTTTCTTTTATGCTACTTGAACGTGCATTAACATACATAGAAATCACGCTGAGGTGGTGAAAACAGGTAGTTGACCTTAGTTTCTAGTATTACTATGTGTAGAATTTTTAAAGTAGTAGAGTATTAAACTCTCTTCTTTTATCATTAGTTTAGAGAAAATCATAAAGTTCTCTTAAAAGGTAAATCATGCATTATTTGTTTTTTAACTAAATGAAAAAATACAAATGCTCATATGACAAGTGAATATAATAATTCCTTCCTTTAAATTTAGGGTAAAAAAGATACCTATTTAATTAATAAGCCACTTTAATGCGTAATCTTTTATTTGACATAGAATATCCTTTCAATTTGAGAAAATCAATAGAATCCTCTACCAGAAGAGAAAATTTCTTTATGTTTTTTCACTTCATGTCTTGATAGAAACTTCATAGTCTAGGGGAATCATATCCATTGTATTTTATTCCATTTCTTTCCATTTTTCCATCTTTGGATTCAAACACCTTCTAGGCCACATTTCACTCATCTCCCCTCTTCTAGCAACTAGGTTATGCAAGGCATTTTGACTTTTTCCATTCAAATCTCAAACTCGAATAAATTGGATAAAATTTTCCTACAAATTTCAAGGGAATTCAAATATGATTATGACAAAAGATATGGCGCGAACATGTGTGGAAAAAGAGAATTTTTCATCATGTTTAATTGATAATAAAGTTTGTTATTAGGTTTTTACGTTCAAAACCATTAAAGCCCATTCACCTAGTTTAATTAACTTTGGCACACATTGTCTTGAGTTGTGTTCCTCTACGTACTCATTCCTAATTATCCAAATAATATTCATCAAGTAATTTCTTGTTAGTAAGGCAAGCCCACTGAAAAACCCCTCATGTGATCACTAGATTGAACTCGGTCCATAAATATCCAACTTAGCTTCCTCACTATAATAATTGGTTCATAAAAGGCATAGTCAAATCCTAGATCCATATAGGGCTAGCATCAGGGGAATCTTCAAGGGATACTTGTTCACCTAAGGGGCTTGTAAACCCATAATTAATGCAATCCACTTGTCTTGATGCATATAATGGAAATTTCATTAGTATCAATCATACAAAAAAAAAATTAGTCAACCATGGGAGGAGCATGAGAGGGAGAGGAATGATCCAAATTAGAAATTTATATTATTTTCCAGCCGTTTTAATGATTTTAGAGTGAAGCAATTTGATGAACTCAATTTTAAGGCCATTTTTACCAATAGGTTGCAATTTGGAGATTATATTATTTCGATCCACATTGCATAATTATATTAGATTTGATAATTATATTATTTCCATCCATATTGGTCCTTTGAGAGTGGAAAAATTGGAGCAAACAACCTATAGGGCTATTTTTATCGATAATTACAGTTTGGAGAATTGGAGTCTAAAACCTTCTAGAGGTATTTTGAGGATTTAAACAAAGTTGTTTTTTGATCTAGAAAATTTTACTTGTTTGAGACACCTTGAAACTATTATACAGTCAAATACGTTTCCAGAAATGAAAAAATGACATGAAATGGAGTCCATACGCAAAACTTATGCCAATCAAACATTATAATTAATGTTTTTCCACCATCATTTCATATTTTCCTCTTCATATTTGAACACCAACAATTCCTCATTTCACCCATCCATCCTCTTCTAATATCTAGGTTGTGCGAAGTATTTTGATTTATTTGGTTCAAATTCCCCCCTTGCCCACCTAGTAGATGATCCTGAATTGATTCCCAGGCCTATGCTTACAACCACGCCTCTCAAATAAATAAATAATCACTAAGATTTTATCATTGTAATAAGAATGGATTACTAAGGGTTTATCATTAGAAATCACATGTAATATTTCTTGTATTTAATTTGATATGAATGTATAGTTAAAATACAAGTGATGTATATCTATTTGAAGAGTGTTATTTTTTATCGGTATTTTTTTAATTTTTAACTACATTAAGAAAATTAATGAAAATTGTACTTATAGGTTTGAATTATATCTCAGATACAATGTTTAATGCTTGAATACATGTTTTTATATATAACATATATAAAACTGATTTAGTTATGAAGGAATAGAATCTAATTAGTAACCATACCATAATAATGCATATTCGATATGTTATCACTCTGTAATTTCCTTATGCCGAGGAGAGAAACCCAGAGGTAACCAAAAAAATCACTTGTAAAGTTGGGCTCTAGCCCTTCCAGCTTCAGAGAGGGATCTCTATATGTGATTTAAATTTCTGGTTTTTAAGATATTAGGCTAGTTTTGAGAATTTGAGGTGGGGTTTTTCAAAAGTTTGGTTAAAAAATGAAGGGAAAGGCCATTGGGCATGGAGTCATGAAGCTTTGCGAAATCAATCACAAAATGACAGAGTAGTTGTGACATAGTAGCATAAGTAAACTTTTGGATCTTATAGAGTGCCTATGGAATGAAAGGATGAAAATGATTTAATTTCAATTAAATACAGAGCATTCTTTGATGAATTATATACTTAACATTTAAATGAAAAAAATTGATATTGTTTACAAGCCAAATTAGAGTATACTTGATCCAAAATGGATCCTAGAACACTCTCTAAGTTTTCATGAACTCCTTAAAAATCATACCAAACATTCAAATCTTAAAAAGATCAAGCTACCGGGAGGAATCCTCATGACAGTTACGAATTGTGATCAGCGCGGATCAATGAGGGTCGTCGATCTACCGTGCAGAGCGGCATACCATGGTAATGCGCGCTAACACCAACCATCAAATGCAGCAATAATTTTAAGCAATGGATATAGTTTCCGATATGCGATTAGTGACAAGTCGCTAATCGTATATCGCAGGGAAAACCTCTCAAAGAAGGAAAGCCCTGAGCACCTGAACCTGAAATAATTATCAAAAGCGAGAAATATTGTTTTGAATATGTTAGAGTGGGATTCCATAAAACCATCAAAATATCAGACGGACTTCGAGTGGTAAGCGGTTTCAACCGAGTTCCACCCGATGCCATACAGTGATTGCCACACATCCTCGGGAAGAGAGAGAGAGCCGCTCACATTGGATGGGTAAACATCATGCTACTTAGCTGGCCGATATGAACAATGATTGTTGGATCTGGGCCGTCCAAATCAACGGTGAGATGTGTTCCAATGGATGACCAGATTTGACAAGATTATGAAGCAAGGTCACATATGATTTGAAGTCCAACATGGATGATGCATTGGTAGAAGGTCGTGTTTCGTGGGCATTCTTGGAGTTAACGGTAAAAACGACCATTTCAAATATGTCTAAGAGAACTGACACTCATCTATTAGGAAATAGGTGGCCACCTCCCTGTGAGGCATTATATAGTGACTAATGACGTAGGATAGAGGGATTCAAATGGACAAAGGAAGGGAAACCATAAATCTGGGTAGCAGAAATAAATAGTCAAGAAGCGGATTGGATTTTAAGGCATAAACTGACAGAGAGAGCAAGCAGGAAAAAAGCTAAGAGCAGTAGGCAGTGAGCCAAAAGCAGAGAGGAGAAGCCAAGCTAACCTACAGAAGCAAAGGCAGCATTGAGCTAGAGTTAGGACAAAGACAGAGAGAGTCAGAGAGTCTGTGTGCTCCAGAGAAGGCTTGAGAGGTTCAAGCACACTCCTCTGTAATTCTTGTCATGTATGAGTCTCAGATTGGGCTCATACTAGTGTGACCAATAGAAGTCAAGAGTTAGTAAGGAAATTTTGTGTACTCCAGAGACTTGGGGGATCCAAGTACAGTCTTGTTGATTTATATCTGTTGTGTGAGGCTCAAAATGAGCTCATTGTTGTGAAAACTCTGCTTTAAAACATAATAGAAAGGCCACCACTGAAGGTTGTAGCAGGAGATGTAGCCCAGGAGTATTGGATGAACTCCTTATTAAACTTGTTGTGTTTATATGTGTTTCTTATTATGTTTTCTTTAAGTGCTTCATTGCCTATGTATTTCACAATCTTATCGATCCGTTGCATAAAATAACATAGGCACATCCATGCACATGAGTCTGTAATACCTTATTGTTTGTCTTAGATCAACTACAAATAAAGTGGTATCAGAGCTTTAGGTTGCTAAGGTTAGACAAGCTTGTGCTGGATTTTGTTTGTTGAATGCTAACTAGGACGAAGCTCAAATTAGTAGAAGGAGAGTTGGTTGAAGCTAACCCAAAAATTGGAAGAGTCTATCCTAGGAGGAAAATTGCAGAAGAAATTCCCTTGGAATCAGACTCCCAGTTCATGGATAGTTTCATGACCATGAGATCCATGGTAGAAGAAATGTATTGAGAATTTAAGAAATGTAGAGATGAGGATTCATCAACCTCCAAGAAAGATAAAGGAGCAGAAGAATCTCTCCTCAATGACCATTCTAAAGGCAAAGGGAAAGAAGAAAAGCTTCCCACACCTCCTAATAGCCCTGAAAATAAAAGGAAAACATATTTGATTAAATTAGATGTTAAATTTGATTTGCCGATATATGATGGAGAGTTGAATGCAGTGAAGCTCGATAATTTGATTAGACAGATTGATGTGTATTGTAGGGTATAGAGCATTGATTCAGACAAAATTAAGATTCAGTTGGCCAGCCTATGCCTTGGAGGCACTGCCTTGGTATGGTGGGAAGGAAAAACATAAGCTCACTTGACGAAGCATGGTAAAAATCCTTTTTGTCTCGAGTGAATTTGTTTCTGCAATTAAAAAACAATTCTATCCACTAGTTTATATGCAACAAGCTATGATGAGTTGGCAAACTCTTCGCCAATTAAAAGGGAAAAGTGTACAAGGCTGCACCCAAGAATTTAGAAAAAGAGCTTTGATTCTAGGCATTTCTTTAGACTCACCTAAAATTCTGCTGAAGTATATAGGTGGTCTACATAGCTATTTAAATCACACCATTCTCATTATTAATCCTACTAGCATAGACGAGGTATATGTTCGGGCTACACATCTAGAGGCTAGAGGCAAGAATGTTAACCCAAAAGTTGGGGAATCATCAAAACCCAGTGCAAGCAAGAAAAAGGAAAGGAGAAAGTAGAAATGGAAACAGAGGAATACAAATGTTGTACAAAAGACCAGACCTTCATGCACTCACTGCAAGAAGGATGGGCATGATGATGAACACTGCTGGATTCTGCATCTAGAGCTGAGGCCTAAGAAGGTCGATGGCAAAAAGAAGAAGACTGCTATAGCTATTCAGAAAGATTTGGGGTCAGACTCAGTGGATGAAACAACAACCACAACCACAGGTATAAAAGTTAAAAATTCTGAAGCATCTACTAGTAATTCTACACAATCTACTGATAATGAAGAAAAAGAAAGGAAAAGACATGAGATTTTTTATATTAGAGTTATTTCTGAGCATCAAAAGATTGATACTTTGTTTGATAGTGGCTCACAAGTAAACTTAATTTCTGAAGCAATTGTAAAGAAGCTGGGATTACTAACCACACCTCACAAGAAGCCATATGCATTGGGTTGGTTATGTGATAAAGCAAAGCTACAAGTGACTAGACAATGTAAACTTAGGTTTTCTTTTGGTCAACATTTGTAGATGAGGTTGAGATAGATATAGTTCCTATAGATATATGTGGAATTGTTTTAGGAACTCCTTACTTGTATGATAGAAAAGCCATTTTCTATAGAGCTAAAAACAAGTATAAACTTGTTGAAGATGGAATCGAGTATATTGTAAGAGCTTATAAACTCAAGAATAACTATACTCTCATAAACTCAGGGTAGATGAAAAGAATTGTAAATTCATGCAAACAAATTTTACTAATGGTTGTAAAGGAAAAGAAACCTGATAAAACCAATGTATTTGAAGGCCGTAATGCTAAACAACAAGATGATTTAGAAAAATTTGTTTCTGGATATGATATGCTATTTCACGAACCTAAAGGTCTACCACCCAAAAAGGAAATAGTACATGATATTAATATGGAGCAAGATGCTCCATTGCCTAACATCGGAATGTATAGGCTGCCCACTTTAGAGAATGCAGAAATCAAGAAGCAAGTACAGGAGATGCTTGAGAAAGGGTTTATAAGACCTAACATATCACCATGTGGGTCTCCAATTATCTTGGTGAGAAAGAAGGATGGCTCATGGAGAATGTGCATTGATTACGGAGCACTGAATAAGATAACGATAAAAAATCGTTATCCCCTTCCTCACATAGATGATCTATTAGATCAGTTGAAAGAAATTGTTTACTTTTCCAAGTTCGACTTGCATAGTGGCTACCATTAGGTCAGAATTGTAGAGCAAGATGCATGGAAGACTGCTTTCAAAACAAAGCAGGGATTGTATGAGTGGCTAGTTATGCCTTTTGGCTTAACTAATGCTCCTTCTACTTTCATGAGAGTAATGAATGATGTACTCAGGCCTGTTATTGATGATTTTGTCATTTTATATCTAGATGACATTCTTATATTTAGTAAAACATGGGAAGAACATTTGAAGCATGTAAAGCAGACTCTAGATGTTTTGAAAAAATAAAATCTTTATGTTAAGCTATCAAAATGTGAATTTGGAAAAACATATTTGAATTATTTGGGTCATATTGTAGGGGGTGGTGAGTTTAAGATAGATCCCTATAAGGTTTCAGTCATTGTAAACTAGCCTAAGCCCAAATCTACTACGAAGTTAGAAGCTTCCTAAGAGCAGCACGGTATTGGAGAAAGTTTAATGCTAACTTTTCTTTCATTGCATCTCCCTTATATGCTTTAACAGGATTGAAGAAGGTGTTTTAGTGGGGAGGTAAGTAGTAGAAAGCCTTCCACACCTTAAAAGAAAGGATTAGTAAAGCACCAATACTAGCACTACCTGATCTTCAAAGAACCTTTGAGATTGAAACAGATGCCAGTGACTATGCCATGGGAACAGTGTTGATGTAGCACGGTAAACCCATATGTTATCATTCTGAGACATTTAAGTCTGCAGTAATTAATTATCCCACATATGATAAAGAATCGTATGCATTAGTACAGAGCGTGAAAAAGTGGAAACATTATCTAATGGGAAAAGAGACAATTATACATACTGTTCATCAACCACTTCAATATTTACACTCACAAACTAAGTTGCAGCAATCAAGACACTACAGGGGGATGGGTTTTCTGCAAAAATTTCACCTTGTTATCAGATTTAAAAAGGCCATACACAATAAAGTTGTAGATATGTTGTCCACACCAATCATAAATGTATCTACTATACTTAAGCATAATTCGGTATTGCATGAAAGCTACATTGAACAATATGTTGAAGATGTAGATTTCAAATATGTATATGCAACTTTAAGTCATGGAAAAGAAGTAGAAGAATTGGATTATCATATTAAGGACCAACTCTTGGATCATTTTGGAAAGTTATGCATTCCTCAGACTGAAAGAGTAAAGATAATTTGAGAAGGACACACTTATCTAATATCATGTCACTTTGGTGTAAGTAAAACAGTTGCACAGCTACAAAGATTTTGTTATTGGCCAAAAAGGAATGAAACAGTTTCTAGATATGTAAGATGGTGTACCATGTGTGCTAAAAGCAAGCCCAACAATAGAAAACTAGGTTTGTACACTCCACTACCAGATCCTTCCCATCCTTGGGAAAGTGTTTCCATGGAATTTGTTGGGGGACTACCTAAATCTAGAAAAGGTCATGACTATTTATATGTTATTGTGGTTAGGTTCAACAAAATGTGTATTTTAATACCCTATAACAAACAAATTACAGTTGAACAAACAATAAAGTTGTTCTTTCAGCATCTATGGGTTCATTTTGGATTACCCACTTCCATTGTATTTGATTGAGATTCTCGATTTGTTGGGAAATTTTGGTCGATTTTATGGGAATTTATGGACACCGAACTGAAGAAGAGCACAACTTTTCATCAAAAAATATATGGCCAAATAGAGGTGGTCAACAGGACAATGATCGAGTTGCTTCAAGGGATGAACATTTATGTTATGTGCAACATGCTTACAACCATACTAAACATTCTTCTACACAGAGATTTCCTTTTGAGACCTGTTTTGGTTTCACACCAATGTCTCCCTTGGATTTCGTCTTTGGTAAAGACATAGCGATTGATGGACACAGTGATGTGGGCAAGGCAACCATGTTCATTGAACAAATCCAAGAGATTCACTAGACAGTATAGGAATAGTTGGAAAAGAGCCAAGCCAAGTACAAGACAAGACATGATAAGCATATATGAGCAAGGGAAAAATGCAAGGTGAAGGTAAGAAGCTGAAGCCAATAAGGTATGGACCTTTCGAGATACTTGAGAAAATCGGTGAAAATGCTTTTCACCTTGATTTGCCAGTTTACATGCACATCTATTCAGTAGTTAGTGCAGAAAGCTTGAGACTATTTGAACCTTCATTGATTGAAGATCCCAAAGAGCAGAGTCAGTTGCCTTCTATTGATGATATATTACATGAATATCTCAATGAATTGTAGGAAGATACAGTTTTGGACAAGAAGGTAAGAACTATGCACAAAGGGGATGTTGAGTACCTAAGGATTGGACTCAAGGGTTCAAAACCAAACAGTGCAAGATGGATATAAATTGGGCAAGCGAGGAATCTATACCCTCACTTGATTGATGCTTAAAAGCCAACTTTTGGTGGTCCAAAAGATTTTTCAATGGGAAGGCATGATCCAAAATGGATCCTAGAACACTCTCTAAGTTTTCATGAACTCTTTAAAAATCATACCAAAGATTCAACTCTTAAAAAGATCAAGCTATCGAGAGGAATCCTCATCACAGTTGCACATTGTGATCAGCGCGGATCAACGAGGGTTGTCGATCTAGCGTGCTGAGCGGTAGACCATGGTAACGCATGCTGACACCAACCAACAAATGCAGGAATAATTTTAAGTAACAGAGGTAGTTTCCGATATGCAATTAGCGACAAGTCGCTAATCTCATATCGCAGGGCAAACCTCTCAGAGAAGGAAAGCCCCGAGCACCCACACCCGAAATAATTATAAAACGTGGGAAATACTATTTCAGTTCTCTCAGAGCAGGATTCCATAAAACTAGTAGAATATCGGAGGGGCTTCGAGTGGTAAACAGTTTCAACCAAGTTCCACCCGATGCCATACAAAGATTGCCATGCATCCTCAGGAAGAGAGAGAGAACCACTCACATCAGATAGGTAAACATCATGCTACTTGGCCGCGTGATATGAATGATGACCATAGGATCTAGGGCCTCCAGATTAACGATGGAGATGTGTTCTGATGGATGACCAGATTTGATAAGATTATGAAGCAAGGTCACATAGGATTTGAAGTCTGACATGGATGATGCATTGGTAGAATGTCGTGTTTTGTGGGCATTCTTAGAGTTAATGTAAAAACGGCCATTTCAAATATGTCCAAGAAAACTGACACTCATTCGTTAGGAAATAGGTGGCCACCTTCCTATGAGGCATTATACAGTGACTGATGACACAGGATAGAGGGATTCAAACAAACAGAGGCAGGGAAACTGGAAAGTCAGAAAGTGGAAATGAATAGTCGAGAAGCGAATTGGCTTTTAAGCCACAAACTCACAGAGAGAGCAAGCAGCCATAAATCTAAGGGTAGAAGGCAGTAAACCAAAAGCAGAGAGCAGAAACTGAGCTAACCTGCAGAAACAAAGGCAACATTGAGCCAGAGTGAAGACAGAGATAGAGAGAGTCAGAGAGTCTGTGTACTCGAGAGATGGCTTGAGAGGTTCAAGCACACTCCTCTGTATTTCCTGTCATGTATGAGTCTTAGATTGGGCTCATACTACTATGACCAATAGAGGTCGAGAGTCAGTAAGGAGGGTCTGTGTACTCCAGAGACTTGGGGGATCCAAGTACGGTCTTGCTAATTTATATATGTTATGTGAGACTCAAACTGCTCACTGTTGTAAAACATCTGCTTGAAAACATAATAGAGAGACCACCATTGAAGGTTGGACTAGGATATGTAGCCCAGGAGTATTGGGTGAACTCCTTATTAAACTTGTTGTGTTTATATGTGTTGCTTATTATGTTTTCTTCAACTAATTCATTTCCTATGTATTTCACAATCTTATTGATCCGTTGCATAAAATAACATAGGCACATCCATGCACATGAGTCTCTAATACCTTATTGTTTGTCTTAGATCAACTACAAATAAACACTTAAGAAAATTTGGCTCTTAATCTTCTTGCAACAATAAAGAGGGAAAACATATGAAAAAATGAGAAAAGAAATAATGTTGACATAATAATGTACATCACCAATTATTTGACACGGGAATTCTGGGATAAAGCTCTTTGTATTTCTATAAATTGATCACCTCTAGTACAATGCACAACTTACATCAATACACCACTCCTTTCTTCATACAAGTTCCAACCCTTATAAAGTCTTATTACAACATACTTATAGACTTCTTGCTAAAATAGCTTCAGATTCCAAAAAGGAACTCATTTCAAAATAATATCTATCAATTTCTCGAAAAAGTTTCAACAATAAACTAAAGATAAAAACAATCACTCAAAAACTGCATGAAATCTTGAACTACTGGAAAATATTCAGCTTTAAATCTGGAAATTATTTCATTAATGTTGATCCTCTGCCTTAGAATCTGGAACGATTGAATTATTTTCACAAAATATGCTAACTACACTTTCAAACTTGATTAACTCTGCCATTTGTGTTAAATAGTTGTCCCTTTGACAGTTATTTTTGAGCCAAAATATCTGAAAATAATTGCATATTTGTTGGTGTTTTCCACCTAATTGATCAATAAATTGTATGTATTTTGGAATTAAATCAAACTTATGTGTTGAACCGTTTTCCCATAGTCTTTGCCTTCATCATCTTTAAATACTTCATCATTTTTACAAAATATTTGGGAAATAACTATTGTGAATATTATTTTCAAATATTTTTCATAAATCTGTAAATGAATTTCATAAAAAAAAATTTCAAAATATTTCTTTGAATGGTTTAATAAACAATCCTCTTGTTTTGAAATCCATGTCTTGTTTTTTAAATCCATGTCTTTTTATTCCTTCCGAGTGATTTTAAAAAACCACCTCTTGTTTTTCAATGGTTGGTAGAGTATTTTTTTCATTTCCCCTTTTACTGATGTAAAATATTTGGACAAGTATTTATCCAAATTTCATTTTCCAATGCATTTCTTCTCTTTATATCATAGCAAAAAACAAATATTTCTTCTTTGTTAAATTTTCCTTTTTACTCGCCCTTTTTAATTTCACCTATAACCTCATTTACCTTCCTTTTACTTTCACTTGTACATTAGTTTCATAAATATAGGACCTGTAAAAATCTCCTTAAATACATGACCTGTAAAAATCTCCTTTCACCTCAGTCTCATTTTACTCAGCCTCCTTCATTCATAAACTCATTTTAGAGAGATATGAAATTTTCTCTGTCTTCTTTCCTACCATATTTTCATTTAAATCTATACGCGGGTGACCTAGTAAGTATTTTAGGAGGGGGGAGCGCCAGTCTAAAATGAGTGAGAGTGGTAAGGTAAAACAACATTCTTCCTTTTTTTTTGGTGGGGTAGGTTAAAAGTTAAATAGTAAATGCCTCTGAAATTCATCAATAACAGTTCATGTAAACATTCACATATCTAGAGGCATTTTACATTAGGGAAATTTAATGTGGTGGGGTAAGTAACAGTTCATGTAAACATTCACATATCTAGAGGCATTTTATATTAGGGAAATTTAATGTGGTGGGGTAGGTTAAAAGTTGAATAGTAAATTCCCCGGATGAAATTCATCAATAATAGTTCATGTAAACATTCACATATCTCAGAATTTTACATTAGGGAAATTTAATGTATGAAGTGTGGGGTGAGGTCACAAATTTAGTTTGACTATTTTTATTTTGATTTCAGAATTTATTATTGGATTAAGTTTCAAATTAAATTTGGTTCTATTGGTTTAGAAATTAGGTTGCTAAGTTATTTTTGAATTCAGATTAATATTTTGAAGAAATAATTTCACACTTAGGCATTTTTCCTTTGTTTCCTAGTTTTGAGGAGAAATATTCAACTGACTCTATTTTTTGATTCGAAAGTCTGTTGGAAGCACCGAGCACTTTACCATGAAAACACCTGCAACATGATATGAACTAAACTTTATATGCAAAAAATCTCCCAAACCTTCAAACTTGTCTTGACCACGGGATTTAAATAGCTAAATGGCTCCTTGGACACGCAAAATTTTAGGCTATGCCACCTAGTAATTCATAGGCTAAACTAACCAGAAAAGAATAGTAAGCGGCAACACCACTCATTCCTATTATAAGACCCTAACAACGATCTAGGGATGTTTCATATGTGTAGGATTAGTATATTTGTGAATAGCCATCACCAAATATGCATGTCTACATATAAAATACCTAAAACTTAATTAATGCCTAATTAATAGTTAATATATCAAAAGAAAGCTAAATATCTTCATTTTCATTTAGCTTGATTATCTTTTATTGGAAAAAAAAAATTGGAAATAAAATTAGCAACATGGATGTTATTACTTGATTATATTTACCTAAGCCAAAGAAATGAAAACACTTGCATTGTTAGTTTTATATTCAACCTTTTAATAAAGGATCATTTTTATTCCTCTTGAATTATTGGAGGATTGGAAAATAAATGTAGCATTCTTCCTTACAAATACGTGGTTGGAAAAAAAAACACTAACACAACTCTTTTTTATTGATAAAATATCAACCAAATTATTTGAAATTGGATTACATTAATTTTGCAATCTATTTTTAAGAATAATAGCCTACTTGTCTCGATAGATGATATCCTTCACTTCTATTACCTCAACCAGGTCCATCAATGGAAACTATAAAGGTATAGTTTAATTGAGTATTTGTAATTGGTAATAAATGAAATAAGGTCAACGTAGCAAGTATATGTTCGTTTTATACGATCAAAACACATTTTAACCCCGCATTGAGGTCCTAAAACTTGATGAAGGTCCATACCTCATTTGATTTGTTTAATTAACCCTATAGAAGAGCTCGATTAAGGGTCTGTTAGATCTAATACAAACCCTTGTTACAAATCTCATTTAGTCACATGACAAACTCCTTAAAAGACTCAAATAAGATCATGAAACTTACCTTGTTCGAGGGTTTGCGCAAATAATTTTCACCCACCTCCTTTACCGTAAAGTGCAACATATATGGATGGATTCACCCATATAATTTCTTATACTATAATAATTATTTCTATAATTTTTCCATACCAATATATTAACATTTAAAATTAACTTTTATTGATTCAAATAAGGGATACATATACCCCAAAAATCAAGTGCAAGATGGAAATATGACAGGTGATGGGATTGATGCAAAGAACTTGAAGTTTTAGCCAAGGGACATATCGTCTATTACTACGCACATCCATCTCCAGTGAACCAGGCTAATATATTTTTAGCAGTCTCCATGATTAGAGGGTGATTGGGCTGAAAGTGAATCATGGTTGAATCCAATAGGGGCTTTGGGATCCATTGCATATAGAGGAAATATCCTTCTGATATAATCCATTATCCTTATGAAATCATGAGAAATTATTTTTTATATCCCCTAATATTTTTATGGTATTTCTTTCAATCATTATCATGCTCAAGTTTGCATGTAAACCTAGCCATCATTTTAACATACCAATTGATAGATTCTGACCAACAATTCTAAAGTGATAACATTACACAGTGTAAGTGTAAGTTGATAGTTTAATTTGATATTTACTGGGACGTTCCTTAAGCTCACAAAATTGCATCATGTCTTGTTTCCATGTGTCTCAAGCTTATTGCAACTAGTGAAGTGCTGCATAGCCTATTTCTATTACAAGTATACATAACTCAAAATTCTCATAGAGGACATTCATTGTGGATGATTGTATAACATAAATGTGAAAATGAATGCTTTCCTATGAATAGGAAATCCATTATTTTAGATAGACAAATCTACATATTGTGTGTAAAGTGATCTATGTTGTCTAAGGAATGAGACTTAATATTGACAATAGAAAACATCACAAGTGCATATAAGAAATAATGTAGAAGAAAAAATTGTTTATGAAAAGAGCTTAGTTATGTTTTATAAATGGTAAATATTTCATAATACTACATGATGAGAAAATTCTTCGTTTTTACAATGATGAAGGTCCATATTTATATTATCTATGGGTACGCTTTCACATAGATTCATACACTTTTCGTTATATTATAAATACCATGGGTAACCAAAAACCATGGGTGAATACCATAAATCATTATGGTAAAAACTAATGCGTAGTTGTCTATGATAAAACTTAATTTTAGAATTAGATTTTATTTTGTTTTATTCCACCTTTCAAATACCATGGTTTACCAAAACCATGGGCTTGTAAACCACTAATGGTAGAAATATTATTGACTATGGTGATTCACCAACATCCCCCTAAATCGATCCTCTCCCCCTAGCAAGAATAAGTCTCCATTGCATCAAATTCATTCATTAGATGGGGAAACTTTTGCCAGATTTGTCTTTTAGTGAGTAACATTCTATAGAGAAGAAGTTTTCATGATTTTACAATGTTGTAGATTTATCTACTTTATTGGTGAATATCCTTCACTTCGTTTTCCATGATTTGATTTATGTCTCCTAAAACTTGTGTAGAAATCAATGCTAGTCATGTCATTGCTTATACTCAACAATTTTGGATACATGATTTTCTTCCTCCTAAGCATCGGAGGAATTTTTTGGTTAAGATGGATTTGGAAGAGTAACATCCATGGGGATTTCTTTCCAGAACCCTGAACATTTCTAAAAGGAATAATGCAAATATAGTTGTGGAGAGATTTGTTAAAACCATGTTTATCATATGGAAGGTTTTCACCCATTTATGTGGATGTTTTACCTAGGAGTGTCAAAGCACCCTTTTAGGAGAGGTAACTATGTGTCCAAACCCTTTTACAAGCATGTCCACGTCCTCGTTTTCTTTAGAGAGATTTTGTGGTAACGTTGTGGTGGTTGAAGTGACTTGTTTTTCACTTTTTGACTAAACCATGGAAAGGACAAACGTATAAGTATGAGAGACTAATTTTTTGTATTAAATTCTAGTAGTTGGAACTAACTTCAATATTTTATAGAGATGATCTCTGAAAGTAACAATGGAAGTTCAAGATCAATTCTTATAAACAATATGATATTTATACATATAAGGTTGTTCTAAAAGAACATCACAAAATTTGAGTGGGGAAACATCGCACAATACCTCATATATGAAGGAATTGTTCCGTAGGATAGGAGGCATTGCTAGATGACACAAATGTCTCTTCCATGGTATGAATAACTAATGGTGTATTTTTAGGGCTATGGAACTATTAATAACTTCAATATCTGGATGGCATTGACTAATATGAATTTCTTCTAGCTCCCATTGTCAATAATGAAATGAGTAACGTCCCCCTTACCCACATTTATGAATGGAATAGGTGCCCCCCTCCTCAGCATCCTCAGACTCTTCTTGTTGGATCTTCAACCTTCTGATGGTAGTGTTGGGTTCTGCATCGATGATTAGATTTCCTTTATCCTGTTTTAAATTAGAATATGATCCAAATTATATATTTTTCTCTTTAATCTCAACCAAAAATGTTTGTTTCAAATGGAATTCATTAGTGTTGTGCCAGGGTCGAGTTTTGTGGAACTCACACCGCTTTCGAGTTTCTTTCTTCGACTTCCAATTTCCCTTCTTTTCTTAGGACTCGGGTTGGTTATCTTGAGTTTTCCTCTCCTCACTTTCTTGTTTATTCTATGATTTAGGTTATCCTTTTTCATGCTTTTGTTGCAATGGATTTGCAAACCTAAACTAATCTCTTATTATGTTTCTTCAAGTTTTTCTCAAGTTTGAAAGAATATAGATAAGTAGCTCACAATGATGAGGTGTATAGTAAATCCATCTTTGTTTGGACATATCTACATAGGCTGCTATGGTACCTCAAAACTAGGTGTTTCTCAAAGTATTTGATACCTACCATCAGGAAAAATACATAGAAATTATTGATGTACTCTCACACCATTTAGTGTATTTCCTATTTAATTATTGTCCATTACTAGTCAGCATAGTTCCATACATTGTAGAATTCCTCCTTGAGGTCATCAACAAAATTGGACCAAGTGGATCCTACATTGAAAATCATAGACCCATCTTCATTGTGTATGTCTAAGTAACTTTCCCACCAACCATTAACATAGGGAAGTGATTTTAGCAGTGCAAAGGTGATCTCCTCTTTGTTGGAAAAAAATTGGACCATGTGATATTCCACTAATAGATTTAACCATTTATCCAAATCATATTCATATAATTTCCATTTGAATAAGGGTATATCAAAGTTAACTTTTACATGGAAGGGTGTTGTTGTTGAAAATTGTTGTTATTTATGTAAAAGGTTGTCCAAATAAAAGAGCAGATTACATAGTAAAATAGCATATTTGGAGACCTTTCCAATGGAATAAGGCACTCCCTCGCATTCCATAGGAATGATGATATATGAGATATTTTTTCAATATGACACAACCACAGTACAAGAAAGGCCCATTAGGATACCCTACATTTGAAGAAGCTTTTACTCCAATTATCTAACTCAAATGGGAGCATAGTCTATATCTTTGGAAAGCTTATTCTAACAAATTTTGAATAAGATATGGCATGCCTTATAACTTCTCACAATTAACGAGAAATGAAATTTTCAATATCCACTATACATTATGCCAGTTGCATCAGTTAGTCTAGCTAGTGGACAAGTTCACTCTAACCTAGCATCTAAATGTACTATAAGTGTGAGAAAGAACAATAGTGTAGATCACAAGCTTAATATTTTCACAATATATTTTTTTCATCTTTGGTGTTTCTCCACTACTAGCAGGCTTGGATAGTACCTCGACGGAGTCACATAGAAACAAAAACATTTCCCCACTTCCAGCAAGCCTGGACAGTACCTTGATAGAGTTTCTTACTTCACCTCTTTGCGTAGGAAGCCTTTCTCTTCTTTCACCTTTATTTATTTATTTTAAAGAGGATTCTCCATCGATAATTATTTATTTTGGGGTGGAAGAGGGATCCTGACTTATTGAGAGTAGAAGAGGTTGTTCGTTCATAGAAGCATATATAGACCATTGATTTAGGTTTTCTCGTTTATATTTTATCCTTCTCATCTTCTACTGATAGGATAAGCATGAGAACACTGAAACAAAAACCAATTGTTGGCATGAGGTTTCCAGAATAGACATGGGTTCATGGTTGGACCAAAACTCTCCTTGCAAACATATCGTATTTCCCTTTGAAACTTCATCAGCCAAAAGATATAACCAACACAAGGAGGATGGATAGAAGGTTAGCCAAATGTTGAAGAGTCACAAGACTCTTTAGAGTGAAGCACCACACACACTAAGAAGCCAAAATAGGTCCAAGGACAACACTTACTCACATGATGAAAACAAAAGAAGAAAATCAATGAGAAAGAAAAAAAAGAAACAAAACGAAGGGTAAGAAAACACACAAGAAGGAAACAAAAAAAGAATCCAAGAAAAATAAACTAAACCAAAGCATAATGCAAGAGAAAAGTAAGAAAAGACAAGAGATACTGAAGAAAACAAGATGGGATGGATGCAAGAGAGGGAAAACTAAGATGCAACCAATCCTATTCCTAACGTAACAACTAGAAGGTTGGGGTCATGTATAATAGAATTTCCAATGTAGCCACTGTAATCATTCCTAACCTGTAATCACAAAGATATGATCGATTAAAACAGATATAAAGAAATGTGGAAGAGAAATGATGAGCTTGAATACTTTGCACAAAAAATTGTAGTTCTTCCCTCTGGGCAGAAAGATGTGTCACAACCACTACTTTCACCCAATTCACATTATTACCTCCCCGACAGAAAGCATAATTATATAAAACTTGAAAACTTCTTCTGAATTCACCTCTTTATGTGTCACTCTACTTAGGAAGCACAAGAAAAGGCTGAAACGTATTTACTACAATGGAGCTTGTCGGGTAATATTGCCCCAACCATCCAGTGGTTGGATCATAAAATCTATGATAATCCTCTTGAAAACCTTGCAACATTTGAAAGTACGAATTTTCAATTAGAGGCACGAGATTATAACAAGAATCTTGTGAGGGAAAATAGATCTGATCATATTCAGCAGTCATTTCAAGACAGTGAGGACTTAACATAACCATTAGTGGAGACTCAAGTGCCTCAACCACTTGACAAAAATCTGAAGTGTGAGATTTTGAATGATGAATATCGAAGGATTAAAACAATTTCCATTGGATATGCTAGTGGGGAATAGATAACATGAACGGAAGTCATTAATGATATAATAATGATCAGATGAGTTGATTAAAGCTTCATATCATATATTGTAATAAACGAAGATAAATCATTTTTAATAGTTTTGTGAATGCTTTAAACAATCGAACTGAGCTCCTTGCAATCCAAATGTGATAGACCATTTTCCTGTAACTAGCGTCAAACTGTGCAAAAATTGTAATCATGAAACAAATTTAAAATGGATTCCAACACAACAAATACATGACACTAGCCATGACATGGTAAATGAAGAATAGCTTGATTGGTGTGATAACTCATGGATCCATTATTACTTAAGAGGAATTTAGGTGAAATGAAGTGGAAGATTTGCAATATAACATTAGCGAGAAGAATTGGGAGTTGACTATTAAGAGATGAATCTGATAGGCATGATTCCTTGAGCCAAAGATAGTATTTGAAATGATGAAATTTAAAATTCCAAGTCTCAATGAGAGGCACACATTCCAAGCCCAAGTTTGATGCAAGAGATTTGCATGAACATGAATAAACTGAAAAATATTCCTGAATCTGATCATAAGTAAAATCTTGAAAATTTGAAAGATCATATCCGAAATACCAAATAATTTTCAAAAACAAATTATCATTGAGTGAAACCATGCAAAGAGAAGGATTATGCAGGAAACACTAGATCTAACTTAGTTATGGGGGTTAATGAGAGTTGTGATATCTTGACATAACCATCAATAGATGCTCAAGTGCCTCGAATCCCTGGTGGGTCCCAGAACTTTCTGGGATTGTAAAATTGCATTTTGAAGATTGAACCATGTCATGCATGGTTTGAGGGTAACTTCTCCCACTAGTTTCAATAAAGCCACTACTCACTAGATTGTAGCCATCTTTTTCATTGATTTCACTGGATTTTTCAACTTCAACAATGATATTTCTCAAGTCTAAAGGTTCTTCTGATCGCAATTTTGAAGATGAATGAATTTGCAAAATTTCATGAGAAATATGATTGGAATAGTTGTGTTCATGCAAGAGAAGAGATGATGAGGGTGGAAAGAGTACTCAATGATTCTATTATTTTCATTTGCATCATGGATAATCTCACTATATTGTATTAATTAAGAAGATAACTTGTTGGATGAAGAACTTAAAGAGAATGGAGTGTCTTTGCTGCAAGTAGATGCATCATAGACAATAGAGCACAAGGGATAGTGAGATGAAGAGGAAGTTTCAATAAGACATCTTCTTTGATCGAACTAGATTTTGGATATAAAGTAAAATTTTCTCGGGAAACTAAAAGATCAGTTGATACATCTTGGAAATCATGATCAAATACATCAACAAAGTCATCATCGTTGGAACGATTTTTCCCGAGCCTATGGATTGATCAAAATAATTGATTACATTTGATTCATTATCGAGCTTAGGAGATTGAGAATCATCCAAGAATGGAAGAACATTGTTTTAAAAAGGTGGATTTTCAAAAAAATAAGAAATATTGAAAACATCTTCACCTTCCTACTCCTCTAACTGTGTAATGTGGCTACCTTGTATCTGATCACAATTGTAACCAATAACGTGAAAATCAAGTGAATCTGAAATACCAGCTAGTGGAGAAGATTGATTGGGTGAATGATAATACAAATATTTATGGCATGTAGATGATAGAGGATCACAAAATTATAGATCAGATTGGAGGCTAGAGTTATGAATGATAACATCATGTTGCGGAATGGGGTTAGTATAACCCATAGGATTCATGATCCATTATGGGATTTCATCCAATGAATCAGAGTCATGAGAAATAGAAAATAATGAGAAGATAGATTAGGAATTTGATTTGAAGCTTCTTCAACTTTATTACCATTACACAGAGGCACCTTAATAAGAATTGTAAAAGGAGGAGGAGAAAGAAAAAAAGAGCAGTAATTTCCTCCTCTTAAATTAGCGGTGTCTCATGATTCACAAGATTTGGGGAAGTAGGAAAATTAGGGGGTTCAGGTTCAACATGTAAAGAAATCAGAATGAAGCGCTCAAACTCTTGTTTCAAGAAATCCTTAATCAGGCATTCTTCAGAAATTTCACAACAAAGGTGAATGATTCCATTTGAAAACTCCTCAATTGATTCATTAGACTTCATTCTTAATAGATTGATTCTTTTACAAACACATCAGTAATTATACCTATCAAAGGCGTGATGAAGCTCCCAGAGGAAGCCATCAAGGGAATGGATGGAAGCAAGTGGCAATGTATGGAACGACTGACTAACACAACCTTCAAGGGTGGAGAAGAAAAGAACACAAGAAAAGTCTTCATAATTCATTTATTAAGATTCACAAAATTTAAGAAAATCAAAAATGTGCTCAATTATAGATGTTCCATCCTCACCATCAAACATAAAACTAGGAAAAATGATAGAGAGGCTCATTGAGGATTGAAAATTCTAGTGCCACTATTGACGGTGCTACAAATTTGTCAACCAAGGGGTCTTCGTGATCTAAAGTCCCGATTAGACCTCACATCATTTGGAGTAGGATCCTCATCCAGAATATCATCTCGGTTTCCATGTATCTAAGATATATGCCTTGGATCTAACTATCAACAAGAGAGAGGTGTGCACATGCACCTTTCAAAAGCAAGGGGGTGTGTCTGGTGAGTTTTTAATCGTATGTGTGTCAAAGTTCTTTCACTGTAAAAGGGAGGACAAGTGAGCCTCTAAGAGAGAGGTAGTAGTACCACCCTAATAGAGACACACATGAACAAGAAGGGTATGTGCAACATCAAGAGGAATAGTCCAGACAGATGAAGTGGTCATTGAAAAAAATATAACTAGGAATATTTGTCTAATATCTACTGGAATAGTCCACTAGGATGCAATAGTGATAATAGCAATTACAAAACACTCTCAATACAATAAGTACCAAAATAAATGAAATATATCAACTACTTTAGCACAGATGAACGCAAACATGTATTACAAACATTCACATAATAGTCTTGGAAATTAACATCCATAATCCTTGCATGAAGAATGTGTTTCCCTTGAAGGCTTCTATTATTAAGTAAAATTCCAAGACACATGTATACAATGAACATCATTAGCTCCAACAGTGGAGTGTTGGAGCCACTCCTTGCTCCTAAAAAGAGTTGATCTATCTCTCTAATGCCTTGCAGGAGGAGCCAAGGTGAAAATC
Organism: Pinus taeda; assembly: GCA_000404065.3. Lineage (NCBI taxonomy): Eukaryota > Viridiplantae > Streptophyta > Pinopsida > Pinales > Pinaceae > Pinus > Pinus taeda. The sequence goes on along the minus strand of APFE031734019.1, from coordinate 37,457 downwards.
CATTTGCTCATAGAATGAGGGAGTATATATAAGCAAGGGGTTATGCTTCCCCTTCCTTGTGACTCTTAGACTACCCTCATGACTGTTTGAATTCATATGAATTTTCAACTTTACATGACTGTTCATATTGAACACATGTTCTTTGGACTTTCACTTTACTATATATTTATGAAACATATGGTACATCATTTTCCACAATGTGTGGTACGTGACTATGACATGAAATGACATGACACTGCTGACTTGAACTACATGATGATCTAGAAATGTCAAGCTATTGTTGTTGATAAGTGTTGAGTTTTTGTTTCTTATTTTCACCTTTGTATGACTTGGTGATAAGGAACCTTCAATGATCTTAAGTCTTGAGTTGAGATCGCAAAGTAATTTCCCTTTTGGTTTTATTGATTCACCAACTTGTGTCCTCAATTACAAATGTATATTTCAATAAGATTCCCTCCATATCATCCTTCATCATCTTTCCATAGTGTGATAAAGTACCTGGATCTACAATTGACTCATGACGAGAGGACATAAGTATAAAAACACCCTTGTCTAAGACAGTGCAGTTTGATCCATTTTCAGAGCTGAAATGAGGTGACAAGCTGGGAGAGAGGGCTTTGAGACTATGCGGTGTACAGTTATAGTAGCCAGTGGTGAGGGTTGAGCTCTGAGATTGCACAGTGCATAGTTCAGGCAGGATTGATGGACAATATTGCGCAATTTTCTGAACCAGTGGGACAGATTAAGGGGATGAGCTTGAGAGGACACACTGCGCAATTTTGGGAGTTAAGGAAGATAGGGCTACTATTAAATTTCATAATTTAGAGAATTAGGGGACGAGATTGAGGCTTGTGATTTCACAGTGTTGAGTGAAGGATGGGCTTGGAGGAATGATTATGCTAATCTTGAGGCCTACGCTCGAGCTTGAGCACAGGAACTGCACAATGCAGTAGTCCTAGGAAACAAGAACCACACATTGAGTAGTTTGAAGGGGAAATATCTTAGGTAGAGGACTGGAACAACGTAGTACTTAATTCAGGGAGGCCGGGTGAAGCCAAGTTTCCTAGTTGGTAGGCCTTCTAAAAAATGGCTATGTCTAAGACTGGTTAGACTTATGTGAACAATGATAAGACTTTGACTATGATGTCACACATAGAATACTTGATGACACAACAACATAGATCACCCAGAACATATGAACAATGAATTTCACTCTTTGTGACCATTATACAACCATTTACAACAAGTGAAACATTTAAGAATGACTTTGGGACGACCGTGACGACACTTGTGAAATAGTGTTCAAAAGTTTGTGAATGAGTGCGACAGATATATATATAGTTTGAAAATATAATATACACAAATATAGACCCTTGAAACCATCAAAATAGGCTCTTACACATTGTGTAACAACCAATCATGCCAAAAGACTAGAGTTTACCAGACATGCTAAAGGGATCAAAAGACTTCAAGAAAGCTCATGAAATAAGATTTGGTGTTTGCGATAACAATGTACAAGACCAAGGGAGGCTTTGAAATTGAGCGCAAGCCACAATTTTGGGGGGTATTGTAGAAACTACAACACATGATGACACACTAATTGAATTTTGACATCTCTCTCTCAGTTAACTTCTTTTGTGTAGGGCCTTAGTTCTTTAGGGAGTATTGATTCATCATGCAGATTACTTTGGTCTTCCCACTTACCCCATGAATAGACATGATCCCCTTTATTCCTTCTCAATTGAACACCACATAAGGTTCATTGATATCATAGTGTTCTGAATTGGGAAGGGTAGTATAGATCGTGAGCTTAATATTTTTAGTGTATAATTTCTTCATCTCTAGTGTTGCTCTTTTTCCAGTACGCCTAGATAGTACCCTGATAGAGTCACGTAGAAACACAAAGATTGCTTCTTTGCCAGTGAGCCTGGATGGTACCCTGACGTAGGTGCTTACTTCATCTATCTACGCAGGAATCCTTTCTCTTCTTCCGCCTTTAGTTATTTATTTTAAAGAGGATTGTGCATCTAAACTTATTTATTTTGGGGAAGAAGAGGAATCTCGCCTTATTGAGAGTAGAAGAGGTTGTTCCTTCAGAGAAGCATATAGAGACCTCTAATTTAGGTTTGCTCATTTGGATTTTCCCCTTCCCCTCTTATATTAATTGGATAAGCATGAGAACGCTGAAACACAAAATCAATTGTATGCATGAGGTTTATGGAATAGACATGGGTTCAAGGGTTGAACTAAAACTCTCCTTACAGGCGGAACAGATTTTTCATCGGAACTTCATCTACCAAAAGATACAACCAACACAAAGAAGATGGACAGAATGTTAGCCAAATATTGAAGTGTCACAAGTCTCTTTATAGTTTAGTCACACACATACTAAGAAGCCAAAATAGGTCTAGGCACAACATTTATTCACATGATTAAAACAAAAGAATGAAATCAACAAGAAAGAAAAACAAAATAAAACAAATGAAAATAATGACAATACACAACAAGGAAAAAAACTAGAAGCCAAGAAAAAGAAACTAAACCAAAGCATAACGAAAGAGAAAAGTAAGAAAAGACAAGAGAGACTAAAGAGGACAAGATAGTGTGGGTGCAAGAGAAGGAAAACTAAGATGCAGCTAATCCTACTCCTCACCTAACAACTAGAAGGTTAGGGTCATGTATAATGGAATTTATAGTGTAGCCACCGTAATCGTTCATGACTTGCAATCACAAATATAGGAATGATTAAAACAGATATAAATCAATGTGCAAGAGAAAATATGAGAGCTTGAATAATTTTCACAAAAAATTGAAGGTCTTTCCTGTGGGAAAAAATATGTGTCACAACAACTACTTTCATCCAATTCACATTCTTGCCTCTCCGACAGAAAGCATAATCAAACAAACCTTGAAGACTTCTTGCGAATGCACCTTATTTTGTGTCATCCTACTTAGCAAGCATGAGAAATGGTCAAAATCTATTTATTGCAACGAACCTTTCCTTGCAAGATTTCTCCAAATGTCTAGTGTATGGATCATAAAATCCATGATGATCCTCTTGAAAACCCCAAAATATTTGAAAATATGGCTTTTCAATTAGAGGCATGGAATTATAACAAGAATCTTGTGAGGGAAAATAGATTTGATCATATTCAACAGTCATTTCGAGACAATAAGGACCTAACATAACGATCAGGTGAGACTAAAGTGCCTCAACTGCTCAACAAAAATATGAATAGTGAGATGTTGAACAATGAGGATTGAAGGATGTAAAACAATTGCAATTGGATATACTAGTAGGAAAATGATAACATGAATGAGAGTCATCAAAGATAGAATATTGATCAGATGAGTTTATTAAAATGTCAGATTCCCACTTTATAATAAATGAAGATAAATAAATTTGAATATTTTTGTCAATGCTCTGAACAATCAAACCAAGGTCCTTGCAAGCCAAATGTGAGAAACTTCTTGTAACTGGTGACAAATTTCACAAGAATTGTAATCATGAAATGAATTTAAAATGGATGTCAGCACAACAAATGCATGAGACCAGTCCAGACATGGTGAATGGAGAAGATCTTAATTCATGCGATAACGCATGTGCTCATTATTACTCAAGAGGACTTTAAGTGCAATGAAGGAGACGATTTTCACTATAACATTCACGAGAAAAACAAAGAGTTGATTATTAAGAGATGAATATGATAGGGACGATGCCTTCAGTCAAACATAGTCTTTGAAATGATGAACTTTGTAATTCCATGACTCTATGGGAGACATTTATTCCAAACCCAAGTTTGATGTGAGATATTTGCATGAAGATGAATAAACTAAAAAATATTCATGAATATAGTCAAAAGTAAAATCTTGAAAATATGAAAGAGCATACCCAAAATTCCAAACATTTTTCAAAACAGAATTTTCATCAAGTGAAACCATGCAAAGAGAAGGATTGTGCAGGAAAATTGAAATTTGACTTAGTTCGAGGGCTTACCAGAGTTGCGAGATCCTTAGAAAACCATCCATGGAATTTGAAGTTCCTCACCTCCTTGGTAGGTCCTAGAACTTTCCATGACTGCAAAATTGCATTTTGAAGATTAAACCAGATCATGCATGGTTCGAGGATAGCTTCTACCACTAGTTTTAATAAATCCACTATTCACTAGATGCAAGCCATCTTTGTAACTGATTTCACTGGATTTTTCTACTTCAACAACCACATTACTCAAGAAAGGTTCTTCTGATCACGAATTCGAAGATGAATGAATCGGGGAAATTTCATGAGCAAGCTAATTTGAAGAGTTTTCTTCACACAAGAAAAGAGATGATGAGGGGTGGAAAGAGTACCCAATGATTTGATTATTTTCATTTGCATCATGGATAGTCCAATTGTATTGTGTTAATTGAGAAGATAACTCATTGGATGAAGAAATTAAATAGCATGGAGTATCTTTGTCACAAGTAAATGTAGTCAAGATGGTAGAGCACAAGGGATAGTGAGATGAAGAGGAATTTTTGATAAGCACATCCTCTTTAACCAAATCGGATTATGGATCTAAAGTAAAATCTTAATGAGAAACCAAAATATCAGTTGATGCACCTGGGAAATTGTGATCACATACATCAATAAAGTCATCATCATTGGGATGATTACTTCCCAAGGCTACAAATTGATCGAAATAATTGATTACATTTGATTCACTACCGAGATTAGTAGATTGAGAATCATCAAAGAATGGAAACACATTGTTTTGACTTGGAGTATTTTTAAAAAAGCAATAAATATTGAAAGCATATTCACCTTCCTACTCCTCTACATGTGTAATGTGACTTCCTTGTAACTGATCACAATTTGAACTAGCAACATGAAAATCAAGGGAATGTGAAAGATTAGTTGGTGGAGTAGATTGATCATGTGGATCATAGTACAAAGAGTCATGGCAGGTAGATGATATAGGATCACACAATTCTAGATCAAATTGGAAGCTAGATTTATGACTAATAACATCATGTTTCGGAAAGGGGAAGTTAGTCTTCACCATAGGCTTCATGATCTATTATGGTATATCCTCCATTAAATATGAGTCATAAGAAATAGAAGAAGAATGAGAAGATGGATTAGGAATTTCATTTGCATATTTTTCAACTTTATTACCATCGAACAGAGACACTTTCATTGAAACTGGAAAAGGAGGAGGACAAAGAACAAAAGGAGCAGTAAAATCCTCCTCTGAAATTAGAGGTTTCCTCATGATTCACAAGAGTTGTAGAATTAGGAAAATGAGGGGGTTCAGGTTCACCATATAAAGAGATAACAACCAAGTGCTCAAACTCTTATTTTAAGAAATCATGATTCATGTATTCCTAAAAAATTTCACAACAAAGGTGAACGAATCAATTAGAAAACTCCTGAACTATCTCATTAGTCTTCATTCTTAATTGATTGATTATTTTACAAACATATCGTTAATTATACCAATGAAAGGCTTTATGAAGCTTCTCGAGGAAATGATGAAGGGAATGGATGGAAAAAGGTCAAAATTGATGGCACTATCGATTAACACGACCTTTAAGGGTGAGGAAGAGAAGCACACAAGAAAAATCTTCATCATTGATTTTGTAAGATTCACAGAACTTAAGAAAATCAAAATTGTGCTCTTTTATGGATGTTCCAATGTCACCATCAAACTTTAACTAGAACAAGTGATAGAGAGGTTCATCGGGGATTGAAAATTCAGACGGGGAAAAATTATATAAACACCCTAGGAGTAAGATTTGAGTATGAGCCATTTTGTATAAGAGATTCAAACCAGATTCTATAGGCTCAACTTTTCATCTTGTTCTGCTTCTAACACCATTGTTTACAGTGCTAGAAATATGTCAACCAAGGGATATCCCTGATGTGAAGTCCCAATTAGACCTCACACTGTTCTGAGTAGGATTTCCATCTAGAATATCAGCCTAGTTGCCATGTATCTTAGAGATATTCATTGGCTCTAACTATAAGAAAGATAAAGGAGTGCACATGCACCTTCGAAAAGCAAGGGGGGTGTTCTTGGTGAGTGTTCGATTGTATGTGTGTCAAATTTTTTTCACTGTGAAATGGGGGAGAAGTGGGCCTCTAAGAGAGAGGTAGTAGTACCACCCTAGTAGAGACACACATGAACAAACATTGTCCATGCAACATCAAGAGGAATAGTCCATAGAGATGTGCCGTTAATTGAAACCAATACAATGAGGAAGATATGTATAATATCCAATGGAATAGTCCACGAAGATGTGATAGCGATAATAAAAATTACATCACATTCTTGATATGATAAGTACCAAAATAACTGAAATAGTTTAACTACTTTAGCACAGATGAAGGCAAACATGAAGTACAAAAATTCACATAATAGTCTTAAAAATATCCATAATACATGCATGAGAACGTGTTGGCCTTGAAGGCTTATGTTATTAAGTAAAATTACCAAGGCACGTGTATACAATGAACATCACTATCTCCAATAATGGAGCATTGGAGCCACCCGTTACACCTCAAAAGAATTGATTTGTCTCTCTAATCCCTTAAAGGAGGAGCCAAGGTGAAAATTCCTTTGATCATACAATGAGGGAGTATATATAACGAAGGGATGATGCTTCCCCTTCCTTGTGACTCTTTTACTAAACTCATGATTGTTTGACTTCCTATGACTTTTTAACTTTACATGACTCTTCGTATTCCACACATGTCCTTTGGACTTTCACTTTACAATACATTTTTGAAAAATATGTTAGATCATTGGCCATAATGTGTGGTATATGGATATGAAATGACATGGAATGCATGATGATGCGGTAATGTCAAGCCACTACTGATGCTAAGTGTTGGGTGTCTTCTTCATCTATTTGTTGGGTGTGGAGCTTGATTATCTTTTGTATTCAAAGGTTTCAGCCAGATGTATACCCCAGGAAGAATATACACCCCTCCACAGGTCCGGGGGTTAAATCCCCCCTGGCTGGGGGGTCTAGGGGCCAGTGGGCCCCCAGCGGGGGTTTGGGGGCAGTGCCCCTAAAGCTAAAAATAAATGTAAAATTTCCTTGTAAAAGTATAGTAATTTCTAGTCAATCTGGGCCATTCATTAGGCGGATGGTCTAATGGTAGAAGTTGTGTTTAATTTAGGGTTTTTTTCCCTAGAAGGCAACCCCTCACTATATATGAGGGAATATTGCGTCTACATATATCTGTATTTTGAGTGAGGAAGAGAGAGGAGATTGAGAGTGGAGAGGGTGTTACAATGGATCTGCTGTAGGTTGTATCTCTTTAGTTTGCTGGATAATATAATAAAAGAAGGACTGGTTGTTTCTCTGTGGATGTAGCCCAAACTGGGTGAACCACATATATATGCCTCTCTTGTTTTATGCATTTTCTCTATTTATATTTCTGCAATATTTTATGTGTTCCATTGCTCCGTAATATTAATTTTCCAACAACTGGTATCAGAGCTGAAGGTCTATTTGGTTGATAAACTCGCAGGAGAGAAGGGTTCATGGTTCAAGTGGGAGCAATGGTAGAAGATGGTAGATTTAGGGTCGAAAACTTCAATGGCCAAAACTACGAGTTGTGGAATATGCAGATGGAACATTATCTATATCAGAGAGATTCGTACCTACCATTGAGCAGAAAGACAAAGAAGCTGACGAGTATGACAGACACAAAATGGGATATTCTCGATAGAAAGGCACAGGAACAATACGGCTGTGCCTAGTGACATCGGTAGCATTTAATATTTTAAAGGAAATGACAACACATGGTTTAATGTCGGAATTGGCCAAACTATATGAAAAAACCTCGGCCTCAAATAAGGTATTTCTTATGAAGTGTTTATTTAATATGAAGTTGTCAGAAGGTGGATCTATTGCAGACCATTTAAATGATTTTAATACTGCTACAAGTAAGTTAAGTTCTGTAGGGGTAAATTTTGATGATGAAGTTAGGGCTCTGTTATTTCTGTGCTCATGGCCAGAAAGTTGGAATGGTTTAGTTATGGCCATTAGTAACTCTGTCCCTAGATCTAGTACTTTAAAGTTTGATGATGTTGTCGGTGCAATCCTTATTGAGGAAATGTGACGGAAAAGCTCCGGTGAGACATCAGGTAATGCTTTGACTGCAGAGACTAGGGGAAGAAAAATGGAAAGAGGAAAGAGCTCTGGATATCGCAATAAGTCAAGAAAAGGTAGGTCCAAGTCCATATCGGAGATAGTGTGCTAGAAATGAGGGAAGAAAGGACACCTGAAGAAAGACTGCAAGTCTCGGAAGGGAAGAGAATGAGACGTGCAACAAGAAGCTAATCATGAAGCGAATGTAACAGGTGATGTGTTGCAAGATGCTTTGATTCTTTGATTAGAAAATATTATTGATGCCTAAGTGGTAGATTCAGGGGCCTCATTCCATGCCACACCTGATAAGAAACATTTTCATGATTATATTCAAGGAGATTTTGGACAAGTTCGATTGGGTGATGATAAAACTTGTAAAATTGTTGGAATGGGTACAATGGTCATAAAATAGAAAAATGGAAATCAGTGGCTATTGAAGAATGTAAGGCATGTTCCATATCTAAAGAAAAATCTAATTTTGACAAGGCAGTTGAGAGGTGAACGTTGCGTAACTACTTTCGCAGATAAAACCTGAAATGTCACTAAAGGATCCTTGGTAATAGCGAAAGGAGAAAAGGTTGGTACATTGTATTGATGCAATGGTATTTCTAATTCTGTTAATGCTTTAACCTCTACAGGAGAAGATACAATGACATTGTGGCATCATAGGCTCAGGCACATGAGTGAGAAGGGGATGCAGATTCCTCACTCAAGAAATTTGTTGCCAGGTTTGAAGCATGTTGATCTAAAATTTAGTGAGAATTGTGTTTATGGAAAACAGAATAAAGTCATATTCCTTAGAGATGGGAAAGAAAAGAAGAGCAAAAAAAATAGAGCTTGTGAATATAGATGTATGGGGACATGCTCAGGTATCACCTCTTGGTGGCTCTCGTTATTATGTTACTTTTATTGATGATGCAACCAAAAACCTGGATTTATTGTATTTGAAATAAATCTGATGTATTTGATACTTTCAAGAAATGGAAAGCTTTGGTTGAAAATGAGACAGGGAAAAGGTTGAAGTGTCTCGGATGAGATAATGGTGGTGAATATTGCAGCAAAGAGTTTGATAGGTACTATTCAAAGAATGAAATTTGTAGAGAGAAGATAGTTCCAGGAACACCACAAGAAAATGGTGTGTCAGAAAGGATGAACAGGGCAATCATGGAGCGTGCAAGGTGCATGAGATTGCATGCAGGATTGACTTTACAATTTTGAGCAGATGCTATAGATACTATTGTTTATCTAATAAACAGAGGGCCTTCAAGTTCATTGGATGGTGGTATTCCAGAGGAGGCATGGACAGGTAAAAAGGAAAACTACTCATTTTTAAAGACTTTTGGTTGTGAAGCCTTTTTCCACATTAATAAAGAAAATAGAATAAAGATTGAGGCAAAATCAAAGAAATGTACCTTTATTGGATATGGTGTTAATGATTTTCATTATCACTTATATGATTATGAAAATCACAAAATCATTAAGAGCAGAGATGTAATATTCAATGAAAAGATCTTGTATAAGAATCAGTTACAGTAAAAGAAATAGGAAAAAGAAAACAGAGAATACATAGTGCTTGACGATATCATAGGAAAAGTGATGGTGCCTGAAAATCATAATGATCAATAGCTAGAACAACAACCACAACAGCAACATGCACCTCAAACACATAAAAGTGGTGTTAGAAGATCTACCAGGATAAGTAGACCCCCTAAATGATACTCTACTTCATTATATTATGTATTGTTGACTGATTCTAGTGAACCAAAATTTTATGAAGAAGCAGTGCAGGTAGAAACTAGGAAGAAGTGGGAGCAAGCCATGAAAGAAGAGATGGACTCCTTAGCACATAACCAGACTTGGCACTTAGTCAGGTTGCCTGCAGGTAAAGCAGCATTGCAAAATAAATGGGTTTACAGGCTGAAGGAAGAAGATGGAGGAAAACAGAGGTACAAAGCTAGACTTGTAGTGAATGGGTTTGCATAGAAGAAAGGTATTGATTTTGATGAAATATTTTCTCCTATTGTTAAAATGACTTCAATCAGAACTATTTTAAGTCTAGTAGTAGTTGAAGATTTTCATCTTGAGCAGTTAGATGTAAAGACAACCTTTCTCCATGGGGATGTCGAGGAAGAGATTTATATGCAGCAGCCACAAGGATATGAGGTAAAAGGGAAGGAGAAACTACTGTGCAAGTTGAAGAAGAGCTTGTATGGCCTAAAATAGGCTCCAAGGGAGTGGTATCTAAAATTTGATAGGTTTATGTCTGAAAAAGGTTATACTAGTTGTCACTCTGATCACTGTGTTTATCTCAAAAGGCAAAATGATGGCAGTTATATTATATTTTTATTGTATGTAGATGATATGATTGTTGCAGGTTCTAACATGCATGAAATAAATGTGATCAAAAGGAAATTGGAAAACTCATTTGCAATGAAGGATTTGGGTGATGCAAAACAAATCCTTGGTATGAGAATAACTAGAGACAGGAAGAATCACAAATTAACATTGACTCAAAGTGAGTACATAGAAAAAGTGTTGAAAAGGTTTAATATGTAGAATGCAAAAACAGTTAGTATACCTTTGGCTAGCCATTTCAAATTAAGTAAGGAGGCATGTCCCAAGACTCGGGAAGAAATGGCTCATATGTCTAAAGTTCCATATGCATCAGCAGTTGGAAGCTTAATGTATGCAATGATCTACACAAGGCCTGATATTACACATGTAGTGGGAGTTGTAAGCAGGTACATGAACAATCCAGGAAAAGAACATGGGACGACAGTGAAGTGGATTCTCAGGTATTTGAGAGGTACCACAAATCAAGCATTATGCTTTGGTGGTTCAAACATTGCTCGACAAGGATATGTTGATGCAGATATGGTAGGTGACAGAGATAATAGGAGGAGCACTACAGGATATGTATTTACTGTAGGTGGAACAATTGTCAGTTGGGTTTCAAAAATACAAAGTGTTATTACACTTTCAACAACAGAAGCAGAGTATGTTGCTGCTATAGAGGCTAGTAAAGAAATGATTTGGTTACAAAGGTTTCTGGATGAATTGGGTAAGAAGCAGGCATTGGGTAGGTTATATAGTGACAGCCAAAGTGCCATACATCTTGCAAAGAACTCTACATTTCATTCCAAGACTAAACATATACAGCTCAAGTACCATTTCATATAGTTAGCATTGGAAGATGGACAATTGAAGCTGGAAAAGATACACACTAGCTAGAATCCTGCAGATATTCTAACAAAAATTTTAACCAGGGAGAAACTGAGAATTTGCTCAGTTTCAATTGATCTTCAAGTATGATGAAGAAGATGAGAAATAGCCAGGTCCAAAGTGGAGTCATTGTCTAGCAAATGAGGTAGCGATGGAGTTGCTATAATCAATCTCCAAGTGGTAGATTGTTGGGTGTGGAGCCTGATTATCTCCTGTATTCAAAGGTTTCAGCCAGATGTATACCCCAGGAAGACTATATACCCCTCCAAGCGAGGGGGACTTGTCCCCACCGTGGCGATCCGAGAGGGTAAATCCGCCCTAGTTAGGGGGTCCAGGGGCCAGCAGGCCCTCGGCGGGGGTTCGAGGGCAGTGCCCCTGAAGCTAAAAAAAAATAGATGTAAAATTGCCGTGTAAAAGTCTAGTAATTTATAGTCAATCTGGGCCATTCATTAGGTGGATGATCTAATGGTAGAAGTTATGTTTAATTTAGGGTTGTTTTCCCTAGAAGGCAACCCCTCACTATATATAAGGGAATTGTATTGCGTCTACATATATATATAATATATATATATATATATAATATATATATATATATATATATTCTGATTTAGGAAGAGAGAGTAAATTAAGAGTGAAGAGAGTGTTACAATGGATCTACTATAGGTTGTATCTCTTTAGTTTGCTGGATAATATAATAAAAGAAGGACTGGCTGTTTCTCCGTCGATGTAGCCCAAACTGGGTGAACCACGTATATCTGTGTCTCTCTTGTTTTATGCATTTTCTGTTTTTATATTTCTACAATATTTGATGTGCTCCATTGCTCCATAATATATAATTTTCTGACATTGGTCACCTTCGTATGATTCATGATAAGGAATCTTCAATGGTTTTAAGTATTTAGTTCCAAATGTAAATTGATATTACTTTTTATTTTCTTGATTGAGTGGCTTGTGTTTTTAGCTACAAATGTATCTTTTAGCAAGATTCCCTCCTTCATCTCCGCCTTCATCATCTTTCTATGGTGTGATAGAGTATTTTTGGGTGATTTAATTGTGATTTAAATCCCTGTCATTAATTGTCAACCCAAGGTTTTGTAAACTCATGAGATATACCTATACTATATGTACTGGGTGGTTATCTTTCAAATTAGATTAATCTAATGAAATTAAAGCTAATTACAAAAAATTTAAATCAATCTAATTCGAATCAAACCAAACCAAATATAAATAAATTGGGATCACGCTTGCATAAAGGAATCACACATGCTTGAAATTGAAATTACACTTGTAGAATTGAAATCACACCACACTTGCATAAATGAAATCACACCATACTTGCATAATTTAAATCACACTGACTGGAACATAATAACAAATCCTGAAATAAAATGACTCTTGGTAAAAGTAAAAGAACACTTGCATGAAAAGAAAAGAAATAACAAAAATATATTGTGTTACCAATATCTACAAATATGTGCAAACTGTGGTTGATGTGGGCCCTCCATTCCTCATCAAGCACACTGATTCAAATATCACATCTCGCAGATCAAAATAGCAGCATGTATTTCATAAAGATGAAGTTACAAGATATTACAAGAATTCTCTCTCCTTACTTTACAAACCACATGGATGGAAGTTGGAACCTTCAACTAGAAACTAGCAGCTAACACTAACACTCACAACTTCTAACTTTCATCTAGCCATTAACAACCCTTTGTATGAAGGGTGCACTCCTATTTATACAAAAATTGAGGATAATTATACGATAAATATAGATCCTTAGATATCTTCTAAATCCACATTTATCTCTTCTGATTACGACCAATCTCCTAAAAATGTAAGATACAAATCCTCTCAAAATCTTCTCATCCATGATTCTTCTCCTTTGGATGTGCATAGTTAATGATCCACATCTTCTACAATTATTCTTAGTTGGAATTTGAAATTCGAATTTTTTTTTGGGTGGTCAAGTAAGACCCTTCTAGAATCTCCAAGTAGGCCTACAATATCACAAAATTGAAAACACTTTGACATATATATGAAAATATGTTAATTTCCTAAAATTTAGTCACAAATTCACTTAGAATACTTAAAAATGGTTACTTAATGTAAGGTTATGGGGCTATAGAGCTTTGGAATGAGGCTAAAATGATGGAAATGAAGGTGAAAGTGGATAACATTTTGGAGACTCAACATATCTCCCAACTGAATATGTTGCATGTCCTCATGAAACTATTGTATTGATTCACTTAATCATAAGTTTATCTTCTTGAAATCTTTTTCTTCTTTATGAGGTTTGGCTTTGTATTGATTCTATTTTTACTTTTCATAATCATATCATTTGAAAATTTTATTACTTTTGAAAAGCGTACATCGAAATACATTTGATTGCAACATATAATTTTTTTATGGTTGGATCTTATGTAGCAACCAAATTTGTATGAGTATTGGTTCTTGCGTAACAATAATTTTTTTTTTTGGTTGCATCAAAATACTTGAAAATTTTTCGAATTCCCATAGTAGGTGTTATCCATTTAATGTTCTCATCAATTGATCATTGAAATACATATAAACGTTTTGAGTCAAAATGAAATAGTAGTTGATTTGGGAAAAATATGTTGGTTAAGATGAAATGAAATGTGACATTTGGCATGAAATATGAATATGAATTGATATCACTTCCCCCCAACTTAAGGTGTTTTCAGTTTTCTTGCAAATGAGAAAGGAAATATGAATGTGGTGAGGGATTTTCCAAAATTACAATTTCAGAGTTTAAGGAATTACATAATTAAAAATTAGAAAATTACATAGCTTCACTTAGCTGAGAAGTGGACAAGCTATGTATAAAAAAGAGTGTGGCTGATGTTGTTGGATCATGGAATATGAAGTAAAAGAATCTGATCTTGCTTCTTCTTTCTCTTGGTTGTATGAATTAAGGATGAGATTGGAATATTTATTGCTATGGATGTTGAAATGAGTCCTGTTGAAAACTGCTGAAATCACTTAGTCTTCATTTGATCCCATTCGATGGCATAATTCTTATCTATGTGAATAGATGTGTCGATATTGAACATAGGAAATAAATTATTGTATTACTAGCCATTAATTAATTCCATTAACCAACAAGAGACTACTCACCATTGATGTCAATGAGATTCAAGATGGTTAAGTCCATCTTAAAAGGTATGAATAGATATGTCGAAGTCAAGTCACCTAGAAGATCTGACAAACATGGGATGTTGATGTATTCCCACTGTTTATTGGTGAGAGAACTTGCCACTAAGGCATGCAAGCCTCAAGGTACTTGAAATATCTCTAGTCTTGATCCCAAATGATGTGTCAGAGTCAATGGGTCAAAACATATTGTTGGTAGGCTAAATTGCCTCATTTTTAACCACTTTCCTACTTCAAATTGATAACCTTAAAACTTTGTTTTAACCTCGCAACCTCCTTATTCCTGCACTATTCCAAGAATCATGCCTTTTCCTGCACTAACTTTATATTTCATATTTAAGGGTTACAAATGTACTTAATTAATTATTTTTATAGATTTTATACCTTTAATATTATTTGCAACTAATATTTTCTTTCCTAAAGTACTAGGTAACCAATGTCTTAATCATTTATTTAGCATGGCTGAGTGTTCGTAGGATTCCTGCACTACTGGTGAATCCTAAAATTCTGTGACAACTCACTACCTAAAGCGGACATCTCATGCATAATCAGTCTTCTCAAGTTTGGCTTGGAACATAGATAAGTTAGGGATATGATAGATCATGTCGCTAGCCAAATGCTTAAGTTTAGTGTTTAGTTACAGCCAAAAGGATTAGCATGTAATATTGTTGTTATTTCATTACAGCCGAAACCCTTAGATTGTAATGCTAAATGTAATTTTTTATGGTTGCAGGCCTAAGGGATGTATATAACGTAGGAATCATATAGAAAATGGGAGCGAACGGAGAGATAGCTATTCTACTGTCATTGTGGTATCTTGTAATCTTGTTGGTATCGCCCTTGTTCTAGGCTGGATTCGATTTAATCATGTACATTTGTTGATTCTGAAATTTAATATAAAGGTATTGTGCCATGTTGTTTCAATCCTATGTTATAATTCTATGTTGATGTATTGCTGAGAGCTGAGTTTCCAAGTTTCCTAAACACAAAAATGAGATTGTTGGCTAGGGCCCAGCCAACCTAGCTCGTTCTCCCTCACATTCTTCTTTCTCGTTAAAGGTGTGTTGATTTCATTTTAATGCAAGGCATGAATTAAAGTAGATGCTTTTATTCTTTCACAAAGTTCAGGTTCGAATTCATTTATAGCCAATGTGTGATGGAATCATGTATGCATGCTTAACTAAGATTGATCTTACCCTTTTGTAATTTTTCTTTTCAACACTTAGTATTATTTCTGCCTAGATCATGCAAGCATGTTATTCCTGCACTAATGCATCTTCAGTTCTACAATTTGATTTCTTTAGTTCATTACAACAAAGTTTTTCATTCTTTTTGGTCACAAGGATCTTGATGCATTTTTGCAGGTGAGTGTTCATATTTTAGAAGTATTCTTGAGATTCTCGATTAAATATGCTTTGGTAATTAATGAATGAATGTTGTTATAAACACATTAATCTATGCCTTCACTTTACACATTTGATGAAAGGATCAATGTTCATATTTAATTATTCAAATGAACCTTTCTGAATTAAAAAGATTAAAAAGGTAGATAGAATTTATGTGAATAACTATTACAAGGATAAATAATTCTGTCACAATTAGATGATTTCTTTAGTTGCATGAAAGAGTTCCTTGATTGGAGAAAAGTGTGCTTTGACTCTCGAAATTAATCCTTTTTTTGAAAGTTAATTTGAGTTGAAGCATCTTTCTGTTTGCAAAATATATTTCAATGTTTTGTTCACCTTTGCAAATTGTTTTCTTAAGTTAACACACTGTTTATTCTTTTATAAAAGAAATTTGAAAACTTTGTGCATGAATCTTTGTTCCAGTATATGAATCAATATCCTGGTACAGAAACAGAGCGGTGTAGTCCTAAGACTTAGAGCCCCTGAATGAGGACATAAATATTCAGTACAAGTGTAGAAAATACTTTCGGCATATAAATTTGTTCTGGTACTGGTGCAATAATATTGCATGAGTACAGGAATAACAAATCAGTGCACAGAGAAAGATCTATAAAGAACTCAGATATCTTCAAGGGTAAAATTATTAATCTGACATACAACTATACTGAAGATAGACATAGATTTCCATTTCAATTAATCAGGATTGTTTATGAGAGTTTTGAAAGTTCCTTTTATTTATTTCTTCACAAAAGTACTTTCTTTCATATTCCAGAACTAAAATTTCTTTGGTGTAAATTGTCGGCTGATCTTTCCTTTTCGATTATGCAAGATTGCAATTAAGGAAGTAGGAATAGAGTTAGGAAAATTTCATATCATTTCTGTCATTTCTTGTGTTTTGCCTCTAATTTTACCAAACCCCCGAGTTGAAAATTAAGTGTTGAAGGAGACTGCTTAACAATAATTCTTGCACCCAACATTTTGGTGCTATTGTCAGGGAGGTGATTTGAAATTGGTAAGAACTTTATGTTTTCTACAATAGGGGTAAGTATGCTATTATTTTTTCTACAGTATGCTTCTATTGTTTTAAAGGATTTTATGAGTGCTGATTTTTCTATCCTTTGCAACAATTGACAAATTCTTTTTTTTACAGCGTTTGATTTTTTTTTTTTGGTTTGATTTTTAAAATGAATGCCTAAGAAAGGTAGGTGTTCGAAGCACAATAAGGGCCAATGAAACATTGAAAAATATGAAAACTCTTCTCATATTGGACCTCCTTTTGAAGGTAGAAAGTCCAAGCAGACCCAGACTCATCACGCTGAAAAGCTCCACTTGGAAGCTGGAAATAGTGATTCAAGTGTGACACAACCTAAGAATGGGAAGAAGGAGGCTAACAATGATTGGAAAGTCCAATTCAGCAATAGTCAACCTCCATCTTCTGGAAGTGGTCTAATTGGAGGAACAACAATGGCTAATCATGAAGACCATGCAGAGGGGACTTGCGAGAATCAGGTAAATGAAGAGTAGTCCACGTTTGGATTTCCAATAGTGAATTCCGAAGTGAATGTGAAAATGAAGAATATTTCACCTTCAACTCTTCCACATTTTCATGGTAAGGTGCAAGAAGACCCAAATTCGTTCCTTTTTGAGTTTGATATACTATGTAGGAGTTATAATTATTCTTTAGATGCCCATAAATGAAAATTCCTACAACTCTCAAGGATTCAACCCTGCACTAGTTCATGGGACTAGGAGGAAACACTATAAGTTCTTGGGAACAAATGAAGAGAGTGTTTTTGAATAAATATTAGGAATATTGTAAAACTAGAGAAATGTAGGATGATATCTTCACCATTGTACAAGGTGATTCTGAGACTTTGGAGGACTACATAGAGATATTTTCGTATATACTGCAAAGGTCTAAACAAAAATTTGATTGAAGTACCATTCGAACCTTGTTCCTACGAGGACTTACTCATGATTCTATACAAAATTTGAATTTTTTAGGACAAGAAGATATTGCTCAAAAAACGTTTGAACAAATTTGTGACTTGTGCATGAAGTTCTCACGAAATCAATCTATATCCACTAGAGGAGGTCGAAGAAGAACTAACAAACTGGGATCTACAGATGCTATGATTATTCACTTGGAGAATAAAATGGATAATATGAAAATTGAAATAATGAATCCTGTTAGTAAACAAATAGACTCTTTGAAATTTTAGCAAAAACTAGAAAAAGGACAAGATTCATTGTCTATTTTTTGTCCAAAATGTAGGAAAAAACATCCTTTAAGAGAGTGTCTTACTGATATAAAGAGTGCTAATAAATATGTCATCTGTGCAAATAACCATGCCACCAAGGAATGCCCATCCATACCTAGATTGAAAGTTGCATTTGAAGTAAAGCGTTCTAAACTTGAGCCATTACATGCCATGGCAACATGAAGGAACTAGCCATAGGTAAGTGCAGGTATGGTTCCTGAACCACATTTTTATGTTTATAATGCACCTCCATATTCCTATCATAATAATAATAAACACTCTCAGCATTGGTAGAATGAAAACCATTTTCACCATGGACAGTCCTCTCAATGTTGGTAACAAGGATGGAGAGGGCCAAACTATTCATATCATTCCTATCTTGATTAGATGCCATCATATCATCCTTCATATGAACTACACCATATGTTACAACCATCTTTTTTCTCTCTACCTCAACAAAGTCAACCAATTCCAACAATGTCTTTTCCACCACCATTTAGACCACCTCAACTACTTAATCAATGGTGCCAAATCCTAATAATAAGGTAGTAAAACTAATTCATTCGGTTGGACTGTATCCTTTTCCTACCTATTGAACCTTGCAGGATGGGATAAATGAGCTTCAATTGAGATCAGGAAGGGCAGTTAAAACATAAAAACAAAAACTACCCACGGTGATCATTGAGGAGAAAAATGAGGATGCAACTCTTGATCATTCAAAAAACGATGTCACCATTCAACCCATTCTCGTACCTTGAGATTCACCATCTTCTTCAAACCAGCTTCCCTATCCATAGAGGTTTAATATGGAGAAGAGTGACCTCAAGTCCACTCTGGCTTCAGAGTTAAGGAATCTTTGCATAAAGGTTCCTTTACTTCAGGCTATTAGAGAAATTCCCATATACACAAAGATCATTAGGGATTTATGTCTTAATAATCCATGAAGGAAGAGAGTAGAACCTTAGACCATTCAGTTTGTTGGTAGAGAAACTGAGTTAATGATAGGATCTGTATCAATGGAGAAATATACAGATCTTGTAACCCCATTTGTTTCTATACAAATAGGTGATATCCTTGTCTCTAATGTATTAATAGACCTAGGGGTGGCCATCAATGTTATGACTAGGCTGACCATGGAGCAACTCAGGTTGGACCATATTCTTCCTACACCCACCATGCTTGAACTTGTAGACAGATCTAAAATCAAGCCCGATGGAGTATTGGATGATGTGGTTGTATCTATAGATGCCTAGGAATACCTCACAGATTTCATTATGCTTCAGCCAAAGCATCCAGTGGGAGGACATCCTTTGATTCTGGGAGAACCATAGCTTGCCACCACAAATTCTTATATTGGATGTTGTTCTGGTGATATGTACATTTCACACGGAGATTCTAGGAAAAAGGTCACCTTATATCCACCCGCTAGATCTATTCAAGAACTCAAGGACACTTTACAGTTAGATTATGAGAGCAGTGATGGGGAGATTCGATCTATTTCTTCGATTCATCATCATACTAAATCTACCTAGGAGGGTGAATTACAATATTTATTGAATAATTTAGACACCGTGCCTAACTTTGACACACTTCATCAGATCTCTAGTGTAGATTTCAAGAAAATTATGATTCCTGACCTTACTCATCCCATACTGTAGCATCATCTTCCTGTACTCTTAAGCTTGAGACCACTCTTATTGAAATTAGTCCAAGAAAATCTCTACATAGTAGCTCATACCTGGATTCATCTCCACAAGAGCAGCTTGTTACCTTGTTACGAGATCACTTGGATGCATTCACTTGGAGTTATGAATACATGAAAGGCATTCCTCCTAAGCCTTGTACTCATCATATCTATATTCAGGAGGGAGCCTGACCTGTCCGACAACACTAGAGACAACTGAATCCCATGCTAAGAGATATTTTTAAAGAGGAATTACAAAAAAATCTTAGATTCTAATTTCATACATCCCATTTTTGATAGTTAGTGGGTATCCCCATTAGTGATAGTCCCTAAGAAATATAGGAGATGGCACATTTGCATTGATTATTGACAATTAGACAAAGCCAAACTAAAGGATTACTTTCACATTCCTTTCATCGATAAGGTGCTAGATACCCTTGCCAGTAAAAAGTGATTTTCATTTTTAGGTGGCTTTAGTGGGTATAACCAAATATAGATCACACCCCCAAATCAAGACAAAACTACCTTTACATGCCCTTGGGGTACATTTTCTTATCGAGTGCTTCCTTTCAAGTTGTGTAATGCACCCGCCACCTTTCAGAGGGTTGTGCTAGCTATTTTTGCTGATCTTGAATGTGTTGAGATTTATATGGATGATTTTTATTTGTTTGGTAAATCAATTGATGAAGCTCTTAGAAAACTAGAAAAAATGCTTTTACGTTGCCAAGAGGCTCATCTTTACTTGAGTGATAAAAATGTAGATTAATTTGCAAAGTAGGAGTGGTTCTTGGTCATTTGGTTTCTAACAAAGGTATCCAAGTAGACCCCACTAAAATTGAAGTTATTATTCATCTGTATGCACCCAAAACACAAAGGGAAGTGAGAAGCTTGCTCGGACATGCTATTTATTACTGGATATTCATTGAAAATTTTCCCAAGATTTCTACCACCATTTTTCGATTATTAGCTAAGGATAGTGAATTCTCCTAGTCCACAACTTTCCAAAAGTCATTTCAGACATTGAAGGAAAAATTAGTACAGGCACCAATTTTGAGAGGACCAAACTAGTCCCTGCCATTTCACATTTCCTATGATGCCTTAGACACTACCATTAGCGTAGCTTTAGGATAAGAGGAGAATAAATAATCCTATTCTATTTATTACATCAGTGAAAATTTTTCACTTGCTGAATTTAACTATGTAGTGATTGAAAAAGAATTTTTAGCTGTTATTTTTGCTATTAAAAAATTCAGACATTACATTACATGATATGAAGTTTATGTGCATACTGATCATTCTACTATAAAATGTTTAATGGATAAACCTTTAGCTAGCGGTAGAGTGACTAGGTGGTTGGTTCTTTTACAGGAATTCAATGTTACAATTATTGATAGACCAAGAAAGTCTAATGTTGCAGTTGATTATATTTCTAGATTAAATAATCCTCGTGAAGTAATTCGTGTTGATGATGATTTCCCTTACGAACATATTTTTTCTATGTCAGCGAAATCCCAATGGTTTTCTAACATCGATAACTATTTAGTCACCAAAAAAACATCACCTCACTTATCCGTTTGTGAAAAGCATAATATCATTAAGAAAAGTGCTTTGTATTGTTTGATATAGGGAGACCTCTTTTACAATAGATCATATCTTGTTATTTGTAGATGTGTGAGTAAGAAAAGTTTGATATATTAAAATCTTCCCATGATGAACCTTGTGGTGGCCACTTGGCTGATAAACGAAGTGCATATAAAATTTTACACACTGGTTATTTTTGGCCTTCTTTGTTTAAGGATGCCAAGAAATATGTTAGGCATTGTGATAGTTGTTAATGGATTGGTCGACCTGTTGTTGGTGTCCAAGTAGGGGTGATTTATCTACCTTATTCCGACATTAAGTTTATCAATCTGGGTGTGTATCCTTTCAAGGCAGCACGCAAGGTATATGCAGGGAAAATGCGTAATCTTTCCCAACCAAGGGTTCATGGCTTAAGATTCAAAACATAAATGCAAGATTAACAATTTATAAAATTGCAAAAATAACCATAAACAGTAAATAATTGTAACAACAACATAAACTAATAAACCACACACATAAAGACGCAGCACCTGATCAGAAGAGTAGGCCCAGCTCTCTGATCAAGGCTACATTAGCCACAAAAATATTTAGAACAGTAAAATGAATGATCTTTTATTACTTGGTAATAGACGTTTACAATGGTGATGGGTGAACCCCCATTCACAGGATCATCCTACATTTTATACACACCAAGGGAGATTAATAGATCTCCCGAAAAAATAGAAACTGCCGATACAAAGATATACATTGGTTGGAACGGTATTAGCGTCAGATGTCTAAGATAGCAAGAAGGCCTAAGAATAGTTCAGGGTGCCTGTTCCCCAAGCTACGTGACCTCCTTTTGATCGGCCGATGCCAAATTTGTTGCAATACGCTGAGTTGAGGGTTCTTCTTCTCATGTTGCGGTCAAACACACAATTTAGTACTGCAGATAGATAGATTCCATGCATTTTACTTCATTAATTAAAATAGACCAATAGGACAAGTAAGGGAGAATTTACCTTGTAAGTTTAACATAACAACATGGGTAAATGAGTGAAAAAAGGTCAAAAAGGGTAGTGAAAATGGGCAGAAAGATGGCCTGATTTGGTACCAAACATCTCCCCCCAACTAGCCTACTGCATGTCCTCATGCAGTCCACCGCCCTCACAAATTTGGGTTCCGTAGACTCTATGTTTCATGGAGGTGGGAAATATCATATCCCGCAGCCATTTCTGTCCCTAGAACTTTAAATCCATCCGAAAGGACAACTTCCTTCCACCAATCCATCGGGACATCATAAGCTGGAGTATAATCTTCGGTAGGCAACCGAAGAAGAGGAAAATGAAACCGGAGTCCCATCTACTGGGCCCCACATGTCTGGACACATGCCACATACTTGGGTACCCAAGTAAGTACTCGTGCAAAATTTGGTGCCCCAAAAGGTTCTCTGTTCGAGATGGCTATTGGTGACATCATCCACCTCCTCTGACAGCAACTAAAGGCCTCTTTCTGAAATGTAGTGAGTTGCTTGACATAAGGATCAAGACACCATTTTTGTGTCCTCACCATTCTATCTATGTTTTCCCCAATCCCTAGAAAGGTGTTGTGATTATTGAACATTGTGTCTGACCTCTCATGTTCCCCTCTTACTATAAATGGCTTTGTAACTTGATTGGATTCAAAAGAGTTACTAGCCTTCTGCTAGTGAATCTGATTAAAAGCGTAAGAGGTGAGGGCCCTCAAATGAATGTCCCCCATATATGGGACTGGGTTAAAATATTTGTCTAGCCACAGTAAGTACCTGTGCAAGTAAAACTCACACATCAGATGTTGCGTTGGTACATCGTGACTCCTCAAAATCTGGAGGAATTGCACATCATCCTCCATCTCATAGCTAACCTCATTCTTAATATTTTCCATGCAGAATAAAAGGAAATGTTCATGCAAAAATAAGGAATAACAAGAAGTAGGGGGACAGCATGGCATAACCTCTTACACCAGGTCAAACATCTACTCCTTTTCGGCCTTCAGCTCTGCCACTTTCTTCTCTAGCAGATCCATCTTGAGTTGTTGTTTTGCATGACGTAACCTCATCACATCCATGCGCTCTACATATCCAAAAATTATTGTGGAGGCCCTTTCCTCAGTCCTTTTGATCTTATTTTTATATTGGGCCGCAGTAGATTTCAAGGACTGAATTTTAGCTATTAGGGCATACTCCCGATCTTGAAACAGTTGGTCGATCAGGTCTGTCTGAGTGTCAGTAGAAGTCATGACTATCCAGTCTACTTGGTTTTATGCATCAACCATGATAGTTTTGGCCTTTCTGGCTTGTTGTTTGTGATTCTTTAATTGTTGCATTTTATGCACCTTCTTTCTTAGCTTCCTCACTTCCATTTTGAGTCACATTGTTTCCTTGAACTTGCACAAGGCAAGTGAAGAAATACTCTGAGAATGACAAGAATGGTCTCTCTATGTGGATGCTGTTGTTGTGCTGCTGTTGCTGCTAGAATAAAAATGATGATTTGGGGCTGCTCCCCTCCTCAGAAAAAGCTAAAACTCTAGATTGAAGCTCCACTCAAGAAAACCAGAGAAATCCAGAAAGCTTTCTTGGAATGGCCTCATAGTGATCTGCATCCTAGCTGTTGGAAAATTGCCATGCTATTGTTGCTGCTAAAAATTGAATGAGGATTTGGGGCTTCTCCCCTCCTCAGAAAAGGCTGATAGTCTAAAATCAAACTCTACTAAAAAAACCCAGAAAAACCCAGAAAGCATTTCTGAAATGGCCAACCCCTAAAAATCACCCCCTCGGGGTTCTGCGCAGTGCCTCAAAGACGCTGATGAAACTGCTGCTAAAATGCTGATGAAACTACTGCTGAAATGCCCATGAAACTACTGCTAGAATGCCAATGGAAATACCTTTCCCAAGTAGGCACTCGAAGTCCCCTGGGGCTAAGGGTGAGATCTTCGAACAGAGACACCGAATGCACTAAACAGTGCTACAGACTAGCTAAATAGCCAGCGTGCTCTAAGTCGAAATGACTATTGCAAATGCTCATAACCAGAATGATCCAAAATGAGGGGGCTCCTCTCTGTTTTATAGCCTCTTCCTCTCACAATACCTAGGCTCACCTCTTCCTGTGTGATTCCCGTCTTTCCATGTGTTTGTGTGGGCCCCATTTTTGCGTCCCCCTTTGGCCCCCTTCGCTCCTCCTTAAGTCACAATGTTGTGCTACTAGGAAGTGAAATTTTATTCTTAAAGTGAGTAAGTCCCCCATCCTCACTTTTTTATTGATAAATAACTATACAAGGCAAAAATTGGGCAAAATCGAATATTCCAATTAGCCATGGCTAACTAGGAATATTACAGTCTCCCCTAGCAAAATGTTGCTTGTCCTCAAACAATTGAAGTGATGGATCTTCTCACTCTCCCATGTGGCATCCTCATCTGGAAAATTATTCCACCTCACTAAGAATTCCCGGACCATCCTGCTCTGCAGCTGCCTCTCCCTAGTATCAATGATAGCCTCCGGCTACAATACCAAATGCCCCTCGTCATCCATGGGTGGTAGCTCATCTGTCACTGTCACCTGCTACAACAACGCCTTTTTCAGTAATGATACATGGAAAATGATATGAATCCTGCTACCTTGGGGCAACTCCAACTCATATGCAACCTGTCCAACCCTGAGTATCACCCTATACGGCCCATAAAAGCGGGGCTTAAGATTCTCAGCCCCCTTCTTCTTTAGTGACGACTGTCGATATGGTTGTAACCATAGGTAGACCATGTCCCCTACCTCGAACTATCTCTCCACTCGACCCCTGTTGGCATATAGCTACTGCTGGTTCTGTGTTGTAGCCATGTTATCCTTGAGTGCTCGAAGAATATCCTGACTCCCTTGGATCCATATCTTAGCTCTGGGAGCCTTGCTATCACCAAACATCACGTCAGCAAAAGATACAGGATGATACCCATATAAAGCATAGAATGGTGACATACCAATGGACATGTTATGTGAAGTATTGTAGCAGTACTCCCCTAGGTGCAGCCACCTCAACCATGCTCGCTGCTACCCACTAACATAGTTACACAAGTTGCCCTCTAGCCACTTGTTAACTATCTCTGTTTTCCCATCTGTCTGTGGGTGATAATTGGTACTTGGTGTCAACTCCGTCCCCACCAATAAAAAAAGCTCCTGCCAAAACTCGCCGATGAAACGGTTGTCCCTGTCACTAACGATGGTCTTAGGAAGACCATGTAGCCTGAAGATCTTCCTGAAGAACATCTCGGCCACCTGTGCTCCTATATAGTGTGCAGATATGGAAAAGAAATGTTTGTACTTCATCAGTCGATCAACGACGACAAAGATGCAATCCTTGCCCTACACCATGGGCAACCCTGTGATGAAATCCATCGAAATACTCTCCCATTTCCTCTCTAAAATGGGAAAACATTGCAATAATCCTATGGGATGGCTCATCTCTCCCTTGTTCCTCTGGCAAACATCGCACTCGCAGATGTGTTGGAGTACGTCGTCCTTGAGGCCCTTCCATGAGAACCTCTCCCTAATGGCCCTGTAGGTTTTGGTAAAACCCTGATGTCTTGCCAATGGGGAATCATGTGATGCCTCAAATATCTTCTTCTTGAGCTGAGAACCCTCAGTCAAGAAGATATGGTCCCTGTAGTAGATGATCTCATCAACCACCCTGTACCTGTCATCTGCCACTTGCCCATCTAGAACCTCACATGCAAACCTGTCCTTGGAGTACTTTACTAAGAGTCGAGCCCTCCAATTTGTATCCAAGCTCATAAGAGACAGCGTGGCTAGTCTACGTGAAAGGGCATCTGCTACCACATTGTTCCTACCTTTAACATACTCAATGTCAAAGTCATATGCTTGGATCTTACTGATCCACTTCTGTTGCCTCTCCTGTAGCTGCTTCTGCTCCAAAAAGAACTTAAGGTTGTTGTGATCAGTCCTCATCCTGAACTAGTTGCCTACCAAATATTGTTGGTACTTAGCCAATGCATGCATGATGGCCAGCATCTCCTTGTCGTATATGGAATACAACCTCTCATGCGGAAGGAGCTTCCAACTCTCAAATGCTATCGGGTGACCTCCCTGCATCAATACTACGTCAATCCCCTCTCCCGATGCATCACACTCCAAGACAAATGGCTGCATAAAATCTGGTAATGCATGCACTGGGCAGCTGCTCATAACCTCCTTGAGCCTGTCAAAGGCTTGCTGTGCTATATCTGACTAACTGAATTCCCCCTTCTTCGTCAAATCTATCAGTGGTGCAGCAAGCTGTGAAAAACCTTTGACAAACTTCAAGTAATAAGTGGAAATGCCAATGAATCCTTGATGTTCCATCACGTTTCTCGGCTCGGGCCATTCGCTGATGGCCCTGATCTTCTCCTCATGGACCCTCACTCCATCCACCCCTATGATGTGTCCCAGATACAACATCTCTGTCAACCCAAACTAACACTTGGAGAGTTTGGCATCTAACTGCTACTCCTGTAAGATACGCAGTACTGTCTCAATGTGTTGGAGATGCTCCTCCAAGTCCTGATGTAAATGAGAATATCATCAAAGAATACCAACACAAACTTCCTCAAATGACTATGAAAGATGTGATTCATGCAAGACTCAAATGTAGCTAGGGCGTTGGTTAGCCCAAAAGGCATCACCAAGAACTCAAAGTGCCCATAGTGACACCTGAAGGTGGTCTTGGGAATATCCTGCTCCCTCACGCAAATCTGATGGTACCCAGATCTCAAATCAATCTTTGAGAAGAATCGTGCCCCACTCAACTTGTCCATCAACTCATCGGTCCTAGGTATAGGGTACCTGTGCTTCAAGGCCTTCTTGTTCAGGGCCCTATAGTCGATGCACATCCTCAATGTACCATCCTTCTTCTTCACCAACACCACAGAAGAAGCAAAAGGACTCATGCTCGGTCGAATGTGCCCAAGAGCTAGCAACTCCTAGATAGCTCGCTCGATCTTGTCCCAATAGGCCTTGGGGTGCCTATAAGGGGTGGCATTCACTGCTTGGATGCCCTGCTCAAGCTCGATAGTGTGCTCAAACCCCCGATCCGGTGGCTGTCCTGGTGGACTCTCTCCAAACACTATGGCATATCGATCAAGGATGGACTAGATCTCTGGATGTACTATCTGCCCTATAGTCCCTGCCTCTGATGCATGCAACTCCACTGCCCACTCTATGTCTCCCTTCCGGAAGACTGCCTCCATCCGATAAGCTGACACAGTCTGGGGCGGATATGTGTGCTATCCTCGTATCTTCTCATCATCCCACTCCATCTCTAGGGTCTTCCAATCTGTCGTGACCTTCCCTAGAGTAATAAGCCACTGAACACCTAGTATCATGTTGGTGTTCGAAATATCCACCATGAAAACGTGGTCAGTCAATGTGTAGGTGCCCATCGTCACTGAAAGCTCTGGAACATAATGAGCATATGTCATGGTTTGATCTCCTGGGACCAATACTGAAAATCCATCGAAGCTTTTTGTCTGGATGCCTCTCCACTCAACCATCTATGCATCGATGAAGTTGTGGGTTACCCCACTGTCAACCAAAACTCATACATGTTGGCCACGTACTGTCCCTCGTACGTGCAACATTAGATACTTGGGCACTCCTTGCAATGTTGTAAGGGCCCCTCTAGTGGGTGCAAAAGATGCACCACCTATTGTTGGTGGTGGAGGTGGCATAGGTCTCTGTATGGCATGGATATCTCCTACCTCCACATCCTCCTCGTCATCCTCTTCTCCACTGCTCTTGGAGAAGACCTCAATAAAATGTGCTCTGCCAACAACACATCTATGTCCTGGTGCCCATGGCTCCTGACAGGTGAAGCACAACTGCTTCTTCTTCAGCTCCCTCCTGGCATCGTCGTCAAGTTGTGCTTGTCCTAGATTCCCCTTTGGAGGAAGAATCATCACATCCTTCCCCTTAGAATGGAAAGTCTGTCTCTGGGGTTAAGGTGTCTAGGTCCTAGGTAAGACATCTTGTAAATCCCGGGTCCTTCTGATAGCATCCTGGAGTGTGGCTAGTTTACTGGATCGGACTAAACCCCGAAGTGTCTCTGCTAACCCCTCAACATACACATAGACCCTCCGTGCCATGGATAGGTTTCGCACCATCACGGAGACCCTCAAGAAATCTATAATGTAAGTCTCTGGACTCCCTGTCTATTTAAGCCTCGTCAGCTCAACAAAATGCCACTCTTGATCCCTCTGATCAAATCACTCCATCAGTCTCCTAGTAAACTCGACATATGACGTCACTGTGGAGTGCCCTAGTGTAACCATCCCATGAAACCACCAATCCTGGGCCTCACCATCCGAATATAACGTTGCCACCTTGATGGCCTCTACCTATAACATCTAGTTAAGTTGGAAATAAATGTCCAACTTCTCCACCCAAGACTTTGCCGAACTGTCTGATGAGACATCAAACGTAGGAAAGTGGAATCTATTGCTGCATGGTGGGTGTCGCCATCATGGTAATGCCGGTACCCTTTCTGATGATCGTGCGGTCTGCTATCCCACTCGAGCTGAAAAAAATCTCTGAATGAGAGGGCTTCCCTGAACTCCTACACATAGGCCTGGTACTCTGCAAAATAATTGCCCATATGGCCGAGCTCTACCTCCTATTGGGCTACGGCCCCCTTGTCTGCTCTTAAAAAGGTGGGCATGGTAGAGCGTGTAGGGGCATGTGAGGCCCCTTGCTGCGCAGTATCACACTACTCTGGCAAGTGATGTGATGCACCTGATATCTCGCCGAGCTGAAAAGCTCATGGGCTCTCTCGATGTCTAGCCTCTACTATCGTGAATCTCTACCCCATCACTTCAATCTGCCTCGACAGATCCTACACTAATTTGAGGAGCATATCTGCAAATCTCTTCACATCATCATCTGCCATAAGATCCTCCTGCTCTGCATCCACCATAGGCTCCCTCTATCCTACGTCCACTATAGGTTCCTCTTATTCCGTGTCTACCACAGGAACACAATCTCCATCTCCATAGGTATTCTCCAACCTACACCCAGTGTCTCTATATCTCTGACCTCTGTAACAGATATAAGATTTTCCCCCTGGTGTCATAGATTGCTAGCTCCATAGGCTGAGCCAGATCTATGCTCTGATACCATTGTAATATTCCTAACCCAAAATATTCCTCAAACCCCAGCAAAAAATCCAACCAAATATGTGCAAATGATATAGTGTTACCGGGAATAGTGTCCACTCAGATGCTGCTATTCCCACTAAGACTGGTAGCTATCTTAGAAACAAACATGTAAAGTCTACTTTTGTTTTCCTTTATGAAAATAGATAAGAGTTGAACAAAGGAGACCAACCTTAGTCTTGCGCTTGATTTCCTTGTTTGATTCCTCTTTTTCCTGATAGAGCTTTGCCACTTCTTCTTTGTCTACCCAGCTTCAAAGAGCACCTGTGGAATCACAGCAACATACTACTATCGAAGAACAAAGATCTATATTCATAATTAACATAGGAACAGATATGTGTTAACCATACAAATGCATATATAAGCAAACATACAAGAATATGGAGGAAAAATTGAATAGCTTTATTAAGATAGAAAGTAGCAAGAGGATTACAACCATATGTTCTGACCCAGCATCATCCTCTAGCAAGAAAGCCCTTCTTCGCCTCAAGTAAAGCTTAGATCACCCAACACTATGAAGTTTACACCAAAAACCAACAACACTTCTCTACAAGATACAACATTCCAGCCTCTGGATCTCTGTGATGAGGGATCCATATATAGATTATTGTAGGGGGGTGAGTCATCTTTTGGGGTCTTGATTAGTGTCTTCACTGATAGTTCTTGATTCCACTTCAAGAATGATGATCTCTTACTCATCCCTGGTCGAAAACATAGAGGCAAGTCTCAGAGGGGAAGCTTCTGGAAGATTCCATGATCTTCCACCTCGCAATTTGTCCCTGCCATTTGTCCATTCCTGACCATCGCACCCTACAGAGGGACCATTCAGTATGCATCGCACCCTTTACACTAGGAAGGTGATATGCATCGCACCCTTTGCACTGGGTTTTTAGTATGGCCCAGTTTTGACCATTTCTAAGCAGTTTTTAGTGGAGAACTTCTGGGAGATGATGTAATCAGCTGACCTTGTTCCTTTAGGTAGTGAAGCAACACTTTTAGGGACTTAGGAGCCCTCAGTTTATGGACATTTATAATTGGGGTTGAAGTGCCCAAAAATGTCTATAACATTTGCCTGCTAAAGCATGAAGTCGTTAATCTTTTTAATGTCTGGTGAAATGATTTACCATGAGGATCTGAAGTTTTTTCGAGCTAGGGGGTGACCTATAATAAGATACAATACAATACATTATCTTGACAACATTTTTTCATGATCTAGCTGAGGCAGGTATTCCCATGCTCAACTTTATAAATTCATTTTCATGTACATAGGACAGAAAATCGTCTGTGTGGCAGACTGATGATTCAGACTCATCATCCTTTGATTTGGATGATCATCTGTTCAGCAATGATGTACATTTGATGTCTTTATATTCCTGAATATATCACAGCCCATATGGATGAAACTAGATCCGGGGTCTTCAAAACTCGTTCAATCTTCACTCGGAGTACAAGTCGATCCATGTGAAAAATGTTCTGGAGTCCAACATGGAAAGACATCGCCTGATTACCAGCCAATGGTGTAAGCTGTTAACAGGCACGAGAGGAATCATCAATAATGACAATGACCCTCAAGGTACTATAGTACAATTCACGTAGTGTGAAACAGGACTTGGTGTCGAACACCATGCAAAATCTCTAGGTCGAAGGCCATTAATGTAAACCTGTCGCCGAAAGTTAGAAACTTGCCATTGAGGCATGCAAACTTCAAAGTACTGAAAGGGTTGTTCCTAGGTCGACCTCTTGGATAATGAGCTGATGTCAACAAGAAGTGACCCGTCGTAGGGTGGCCTTAATGAATCCCACATTTATGACATGGAACGAAGCAAATGATTTTGGAGGTGAAAGCAATATGACGATACAGGGTTCAGGGTGGTGGTCATGAAAGAATGGAGCATGAGTGTATTGCAGTGGGTGAGACACAGGTGAATTTTCTGAATGACTTCTCTTGAACATATCAGCGACACTGACGATGGATTGGTAGCGTTAACCCCAAATATGGATGGTTTCACGGACCAATGGTGATGACCAGTGAACAAAACAACCCAACCCGGCTTGGATGCGGAAGGAAGGTGTCATGTTCAAGAGCGACTTGCTAAAAATAAAGTTTTTCAAGTTTTCTTCCCAATTTTCCCCAGTCATTGCTGACCAATACCTCTTTATTTTTGTTAAGATTGAGGAGGATAAGATATGCTTGTTCTATAAACCACCTTTCGGGCGAACTTGTCGCTATATTTTAGCGAGCCTAGCGACAGTGAAACTCATTCTCATCCATTTGGACGAGTTTGTCGCTATTCGATTTTAACGAGTTTAACGACAAAGATAACTCAGTCCTTTTCAATTTTAGAGAGTCTGAAAGGGATGGAAAGGAGACTCCAAAGATTCTTTTTCGTCATGTAATCCCTTATGTCCAAAAAAGCGTAAAATAATACAAAAGGGATGAATTTTCGATAGTTTTAACGAGCCGAACAAGACAAGCGCTCGATCTTTTTGTGTAATAATCCCTCAGGTATAAAAATATTAAAATTTAGAGGAGGGATAGAACTTCTGATGACTTTAATGAGCCAGAGAGGCTAATTTCTCAACAATCTTTTCATATTTTATGAGTCAGTTGAAAAGAGCTTAAAGGAGACTCGTTTTCGAGGAACGAGTGATGATTTCGGGTAGCAGCTAATTCCAAGTAAATTTTGGAATTTTCCAATCACGGTAGTGTCACAAGGATGGCTAATAGAATCACTCTTCACAGATTTTTGTTGAAGGGGTAAACAATCATATGGAGGTGAATGATCGGCTAAAAATAGAGTGGAGGTGATGATGAGAACACGACCAAGGCTCAAAAGCTAGCAATAAGGCATTCACAATGTTTATTTACCAGTTCATTTTTTAATGAGCTTAAACTTTGGGGGAAACATTT
>APFE031734015.1:0-15400 GCA_000404065.3 Pinus taeda | reverse complement strand
TTTTATTTTTATTTATTTTTTATCTTTTGTTCAAGTTTTTTAAATTTTTCTATTTTTACCTACTTAATTTTATTTATTTATTTAGTTGTCCATATTTTTGTTTTTTCTTTTCTTTTGCCCATTTTTTTATGGTTTACAAGATTTCTTTTACAAGATTTTTCTTTTTTCCATTTTTCTAAATATGTTTTTTAACTATTTATTTGTTTATAATTTTTAAGTGTTTTTTTGACATTTTTATGATTGATTTTTTTTTTATAGTATATGCTTTGATTTATGTTTTGTTAATTTTTAAACTTTTTTTGTTTTGTGTTTTTCATTGTTTTAATTTTATTTTATGTCTTCATTATTTATTTGAAATTTTAATCTTTTGCAGGGTTATGATAAAATATTTTACGTTATTATTTCGAAATGTTGAAATATTACCCTTGAAAAAAAAAAAAACAAAAAAAAAAAATGTTATCCCAACGTTAACACTTTTTGTTTTGAGGGTGTTTTTGGAACAATTTTTGCATAAAAAAATTGGTTCTTACCGCCATTTTTAAAATATGTTCAAAATTTACCCTAGAAGAAAAAAAATGTTATTCCAGAATCAACACTTTTTGTTTTTAGCACTATTTTTTATGTTTTTAAGGGGTTTTTTGGCTAGAGTTCTCGTTTTGAGTTTACAGATCCCGTTTCAAAGTTTACATTGTTTTAAGAGCATAACAAGTGGTATCAGAGCGCTTTCCAGGGCCAGTGGGATCTCCATATTTTAGCAAAAAAAAAATTGGCTAGAGACGTGTTTCGACGTCTTTAAACCACGGGATCTGTCGTTGAGCGCATAAACCTGTGGATTTGGGGAGGCATGCACGCAAGAAATACAAGAGGCGGTCACGCTTATTGGACTCCCTTGTAACCCCTGTGGGTACCCCTTCGAGTAGTAGCGCATTAGACAGAACCGCATACGGACTGTCTTCCAAGTACCCTGTGGTATATCGGAAGCCCCCTAGCTCCATTGAAACCTCGACATAGATAAAATGTCGGCCGTCTTGCTACTACAGTACACTGAGAACAGCGCTCGGAGAGATTACTCGCCCATACGGTAGGGTATTCGGGTTGTACAACTAAGGGTACGGTTGATCCTCCTTGGTTAGTGCCCTAAAAAATTGGGTCGAGTACTACTGTTAGACCCTTATGTATATTGCGATCTATAGCACCTGACACTCGTCAAGATCATAGTTCCCTTTTCTATCTCGGGATCACGCAAAATCATACTATACGGTCCCAATAGAAACACATTCAAGTGTGTTGTTGTAGTCATACCATTTAACTCAAATGCACAAGCTCTTACCCAATGGTGAACTCACTTCTTTGTACCTGTAGCCAACTATACCAACCAAGATTTTGCATGCACTTATTTTCTCAAACAATGTTTATCCACCAGGTTAAGATTAATATAGCTATAGCTATATCCAAGATCAATCAAAATAGAAACAAATTGATCACAAAGCTTACCATCCATCTCAATGATCGATACCTGATGATTTGTCTACCTATTTTCCACAATTACATAGATATGAGGAATGTTATGTCCCACATCACCAACTGTATGTGCTCCTTGATCACTATAGATCTAGGTTTTACCACCACTATGATACTGTGGACAATCCCTCTTACAATGATCCTTACCACATATCCAACAGTGTAATGGTTCCCTACCACCACCTCTAGCTTGTTGCTCTCCATGTCCCTTCTCAACTGTATTGAACCTCTTGTAAGGGACTACATTTTCTTTCTCACTTGCCTCTTGAGGTATTCCTCTCTTTGGTGGCCATTTTCCTTTAGCTTTCTCATTTCTTTTCAAGTCATACTTAGGCTCAACTTTGCGCTTCGATTGCTCATAACAATGTTTCAACTTTCGGATGGCCTCCTCCAATGATCTAGGCTCATCGAACTCAATTCAGTTTATGTATGCTACTGGAGGTCCACTGATGAATCTCTAAACCTTGGCCTTCTCCTCTTTGAGGTAAAGCACATATCTCAACAAATCCAAATATTTGCTAATATACTCCTCATATGTCATAGAACCCATCTGCAACTCATAAAACTCCTTAGCCATGTCATCATAGTACTTGTTCGACAAGTGCTTCTTCTTGAAGAGCCTTTCAAACACATGCCAAGTCAAATCTTTCTCATGCATCCCTTTGACATTCTTAACGTCTTCCCATTAAATATCCGCTTTACCTTTGAGACCAAAAGTGGCTGTCTTTGCTTTCGTGTTTTCTGAATAATCATGCAATCAGAATAATTTCTTCATACCAAGCAACCATGTTAAGCAGATAAATCGTTCTTGCGGACAAGACCGATCTCCCTAGTATCAATTGATATCTAGCAACAAGCAGGACAAGCAAATCTACTTTACTTTAAACATATTTCGATTCATTAATAAAAACTAAGAGGTGTTTTAGACCCTACCTTAAGTCCAACGCTAGTTTGTGGCAGCCTTGCTCCAACAGCTTCAAAGAATATCCTTTTAATAACCTGCAAACACAAACAGGCACACATCAAAAAACACTTGCATGGCTAATATAATAAATCATGTTCATCATAGTGATCAAGGAGTCTATGAAATAAACCATTAAACACAGCTTATTGATAAAAATAAACTTGATTGTATTAACTTTGAGAAAGAAGAACTTTACAACCTTGGTGCCTTGATGTTGTACAAGCTCTTCCCAGGGTCTAGGCAGGAATCTCCTCTACTTTGACAAGCCTCACTCTCTTCCAAATGAGATTAAAAGGTATGTGATCTTTCCTCTCAAAAGCTCAATTAGGAAGACTAAGTTCCAGCAGCATATACCCTCAACAATATTAAGCTTTCAACCTTCCAAGTAACCGGCCCAAAGATTCATTTTATAGTGCAAAGGAAGGAGGTTACACGTCCACCATTGAAGGGATAGAGTCCTTCTTCAAGGGGATAAGCTCCTCACATCAAGGGGTTAGCTCCTTAAGGAATGGGATGCATGCACCCTCAAGGAGTGAACTTGCCAGCGTAAGATTCCCTCTAGAAGCTTCCATAATTGACTCAAAGTGAGTTTTTAAGAATAAACTTGTGCCTTTTTAACTTTTACACAGGTTCGCACCCATACATCCAGATACAGAGCAGCCAGGTGCACAGGGAACATGACCAGTGGGTGCGGCACCGAAGGTAATGCTAAGAGAAAGTGTGAAACCGAAGTTTTAGAGATTTTTAAGGACTTTCTCTCATTTTCAAAGCTTGATATGCAGAGCTGAGGTTTAAGACTTGCAAAGGAGGTATGTATGAGTGGTGATAGACTCACACAGTTTAAAGAAAGTCACGATGACAATTTTTCGTGTAACAGATTGCCCCCTCAAGTGCGAAGCCTGTAATAGATGAGGATGGTTTTTTGTCATCTATGAAGAGTGAAGTGCTTTATCATTTCAAGGATTTTCCTGTGGATGCCCTGGTTGGAACCTGTAAAAACATTCAATGCAAAATATATATATATATATATATATGATCATATCATCGCTAAGGTAGGCATTCCCATACTCAGATAAAAAATAACTAGAAACTATCTAAACTGCTCTGATACAAGAATGATTTTGTAATACATCACAAGTATATACATATGTAGACACAGTATGGACGTAGCCATCTGTTTATGAATAGTACACTGTATAATGAATAACAGAATTCCTCGCAGCTTGGATGGTGGAAACTAGATCCAGGGTCTTCATTCCTACTTCCCGAACTAGTACGATTCTATCCATGTGAATGAACGTGTCGAAGTCGAACATGGTAGAAACCACTTGATTACTGGTCGATGATGTAAACCATTAACAAATGTGAGAGGAACCACCAGTAATGTCAATGGCCCTCAAAGTACTCAATACAATCTATGAAATGTGAATGAATGAGTCGATGTCAAACACGTCACAGAATCCTTTGATCGAAGGTCAATGATGCAACCTATCGTCAAAGGCGAGAAACCTGCCATTAAGGCATGCAGATTCCAAGGTACTAATGATTTATAGATCATCTTTCTAGATAATGAGTTGGAGTCGATAGAAAGCAATCCATTGCAGGTAAGCCCACAACATGAAATCATAGATCAAGTTTGAAGAAATATATTTGGCAAGGACTAAATCAGGGATGGTCAAGATGGATGACAGATATTTTGCAAATGAATGGTTTATTTGAACTGACCTCTTGAACACATAACGACACTGCAGATGATTTGGTTACAATTGACCCAAAGCTAATACCCAGAAACTGGCTGAAGACTTTCAATATGGTTTGATTAACTGTTAGGCAAAAGATTTCCCAACCTAGGTGAACGAAAAGTGTCGTGTTCAAGAGTGGTTGACTGCTTTTCAAAAGACAAAGTATACCAATCAGGTTCATTTTTCTCTCTTTCCCCCCACCATTTCTGGCAAGTACCTATTTATTTTTGACAAGCTTGAGGAGGATAACATTTCCTTGGTTATAAGCTCATCCTTCGGATGAGTCCAACTTAGTTTAAGATTCGAACCCTAAGAAGGAGTGGTTCGTTCCTGTTTGTAATTGAACAGGTCCTTTACTGTTAAATTTTAACGAGTCCAGTATAGGAGAAACTCGGCGTTTTTCAATTTTAGGGAGTCAGAAGAAAAACTTAAGAAAAATCCATGGTTGTCCTTTTTTCGTAAATTTGTGTCTCCCAAGCCTGAGAGAGTATAAAATAATACTTGAGATAACCGCTTGACGATTACGATCAAGGAGTACTTTTCATAATTAGTGCCTTAAATCTGAAAAAGTAAAAAAGCGATCGAAAACACGTCATTTTATTACCAATATCAAACTTGAAACAACAAAAGTCCGGCAATCTTTTCATGTTTATACGGTTAGAAAAGAGCTGTAAGTGGACCATCCTTTTAATTCCATTTTAACAGTCTAAAAAGAAAAACTTGGCAATCTTTTCATATTTTACGAGTCAGAAAAGAGCTTAAAGAGGACTCCTATGTTTTTTGTTGAAAATGACCAATTCTCCCCAAACACCCAATATTCTACACAAAAACTGCAAACGTTACTCATATTTGTTTAAAAATTAATAAAAATGTACCAAAAGTGACCTTTTTAAAGTGAAAAATAAATAAATTAAAAATTCATTTATTCAAAAAATCTTATAAAAAGGGCTTTTGCAAGTTCATTTTCACCGTTTGGCTTTGGAGTAAAAAGTAAGAGCCTTTGGTAAGAAAACTTCCTGTGAAGATTGCGGAAAATCCAACCGTTGGAATCAAGAACCGTCCTCTCTAGGTAATCCACATCATCCCAGACTTGCATTTCATCCATTTCATTTTCATTTTTAGGGCTTTAAAATTCATTTTTTGAGGAAAATTATGGTTAAAAATCGCTCGCGGTGGTTGCGCAGGCATACCATGTATACCCTGCGAACCCTGACTTTTTTGTACCAATGAAACAGTCGGGGTTCTGCACCTGCCCTTAAGGACGAGTGTAAACCTACGCACTGTCCCTAACACGGCAGGTACGGACCCCGCGAAACACGTTTTGAAACCCTATATTTTCTCATTTCTGCCCAAATGTTTTGAAATCACAAAATTCTAAACTTCCTATTTTGCAATGCAGATAGACAAGATGCTTATTTGGCAGGAAATAGAACACGAAGATGTGAATCAAGCCACATTACTCCATCCGCCTTCAATACAGGCTTTAAGAGCATGCAGACTACTGAAATTTTGGGCCATACCTGGCATGAGGGCACAAGTATACTTTCTACAATGGCTGATAGACAGGTGGAGCACGCAGGACCAGTGTTTCATCATTGGAGGACACCGGCTCGAAATCGAGCCAGAGGAAATTTATTTTCTGATTGGTTTGCCGGAGAGAGGTGAAGGATTATCTCTATTCGGATCTAGGCCAGGTGGCCAGTCTGTCACTAGTCTCCGACTAGAATTTTGCAATGTCCAAATTGTGGACAAACAGATAGATGTTAAGACCATCACCCATCCTGAACTTAAAGTGATCGCATTTACTATCACCAGACTGTGCAGAAGCACAACATTGCATTTAGCTACTGGTTCCCAAATGTGCATGGCAGTAGACTGCTTCCGAGGCACATCTTCAACTGGTGCGATGCTGTGTTAGCCAATGTGAAAGGCCAAGTGACTAGGGAAAAGAATGGACAACTAAAGAACTTTGGATATGGTTACTTAGTTGTGAGCTTTGCCCTAGAGAGGGTACCTATGTTGGTTTCACAGCAACTTACCGTTGAGGTTGGACTTCCCCGAGATCCCAAGATTATGCATTGGGTTGCAGTCATGGCCCACTATCCTGAGGAGGGCACCAAGGTTGTTCGATTCTCACCTGAGTATTTTCGCTGGTTGGGAAACCAACTTTTCGTGATACAGGACTTTCCATATGCTGGGATGGATTATCGTGGTGATCCAGACATGGCTCTTCCACCAGGAGAGCAATGGGATGATACAGGTAAAATTGTTTTCAAAATTTTTTAAATTATATATTTTTTTTGTTTTTAAATCGTCCAAAAACTGATAGTAAAAAGTTTTAAATGCAGATGTGGGTCCACGGTGACCAGCCGCTCTCCCGCCCTATGAGAGAAGACACCCAGCTGCTGCGGCACTGGCCCCACAGGACCAATCAGCAGAGACCTTGACCGAATTGGAGAGTCATCTAGAGAGCTTAACAGTAGATATTCCAGAGACTAGCATAGATGATATTCCTCTTAGGCTTCAGCGCTATGTCATTGGGGTCCCAGGACCTTTTAGGAGGTTCCTTTGTAGGGTAGCCCAAGCAGTGGTTTCTTATCGTGATCATCATCAGGGATAGGATGATCGCCTTTGTAGACTTTATATGACATTTATATATTTTTGTGATATCATTTTTGCCGATCATAAGGTGATTTTCAACCTATGATCGAAGAAGATGTATATTTTGACACACTTCTATGCTATTACTATTATTGGTTATCTTGTATAACATGTTTATGGAATGTTTTTAAATTTACTATCTTGATTATTGAAAATGTCTATTTAACATTTTAGAAGCAACTGCATCTGCTAATGTGTTTAAATATCTTAGAATATGTTGATATTCAATATAGTCAAATTCTCGTTCCAAGAGACAAACTCTCAAAAATAATCTTAATAAAACTGGATTTCTAATGGCATAAACCCTATTAAGCTGTAATACAATGAGTTCAAAATCCAACCTTACAATCAAACTCCGAATATCAAATGAGATGGATTCAGATAATAACTCAATCACTGCACTATACTCTGCAATGTTATTCATTGTTTCACCAAGGCTTACCCCATGCATAGATACTAACTCGTCAAAGGGTGAATAGATAACCCAAGTTGTGGAAGAAATATTCCATGTACTACGACAGGCACCATCAGCAAAACCAATGTATGTTTGAGAAGATGTCGACATCTGCAATATCAAGAGTAAAACCAAGATAAGCAAGAATAATGACAAAACACTCTCTAAACTAGGCACACTTTCTAATGTAAAACACACCAACTAGAAAGAACTCTATTCTAACCAGAATCTCCATACCAAACTTTTTAAGCATAATATCTTTTTAGGTAAAGCCCATTTCTGGGTTTACCTAAAGAGACACTATCAAAATATACTAATTCATAGGCCCCTTTAGCCAGTTTCCGCTTAACAACAAAAGGACCATGCCACATGGGTACGAATTTTCTAGCCCCTAGCTTATCGTTAGCTTGATCGTATAATAAAACTAGGTCCCCTTCCGAAAAATTACGAGGTGTAACATTTCAATCATACTGAGCTTTTATCCTTTTTGCGTCAGTCTCGATTGCTAAAGAAACATCACGTCGATTCTCATCTAATTGAGCTACGTACAACAAACGTTTTTCCTCCTCAGAAGTGGTTGGAAGTAATTCTATGGCTATTTGCAACGACGAAATTTCTCATTAAATGGGTAACATGGCTTCCAACCCGTAAACGAGTTGAAAAGGAGTGAACCCTGTTGATGTTTTGACTGAGGTTCGGTATGCCCAAAGTGATGAAAATAACATGTTATGCCAATTCGACCGATGAATACCAATGATTCGTTGGATCATGGTGACCAGAAATTTGTTGATTGCCTCAACCAGACCATTAGCCTGTGGGTAATATGGAGTAGAGCTATCATGACGCAGGCCAAGTTGATATGCTAGCTCTGTCATCATAATGTTTTGGAAATGGCTCCCATGATCAATGATAATCGCTTGAGGAACACCGAACCTAGCAATTATATGATTGAAAATGAAAATAGAAGCAGTTTTTCCGTCTGCCGAAAATGTAGGCATCGCCTCGGCCCACTTGGTAAAATAGTCTACCACAAGGATAATATACGCATGCCCCCAGGTCGAGTGAGGGTTACATGTAATAAAATCGATACCCTACTTTGCAAAAGGACCAACGGTAATTATAGGGTGGAGAGGAGCAGGTGGAGCACGCATCTTTCGATCAAAAATTTGGTAATTGTGGCATTTCTGGACTGCATTGATACAATCTTTAAATAAGGATGGCCAAAAATAACCAGTGTGCAATATCTTTTTGGCTGTGGCATACCCAGACATATGACCGCCACATGCTCCAGAGTGACAGTCATTCAGAACCTTTTCAGCTTCCTCATGAGTTAAACAATGACGGAAAATAGAATCCACCCCACGACGATAGAGTGTATCTCTAATAATTTTGTATTGTTGGGATTGGAAACGGATTTTCTTTCGCTGAGATCGTGAAATTTCAGGCCGAAAAGATTTGGTTTGGAGATAAGAAATTATATCCCCATACCATGGATCAAGAGTACTAATAAGAAACAAAGATTCATCTACAAGGGATTCTTCTACCACAATTTTGGTATCAGTACGCGGGAATTCACACATTAACTCCGCAAAAACCAAATACCTCTT
The DNA here is from genome assembly GCA_000404065.3 of Pinus taeda. Lineage (NCBI taxonomy): Eukaryota > Viridiplantae > Streptophyta > Pinopsida > Pinales > Pinaceae > Pinus > Pinus taeda. Next base: position 6,451 of record APFE031734015.1, on the reverse strand, counting down.
TGACTTGGACTTTTCAAATTCCAGGTCAAATTCCTGCAGGATAACAATTCATTTGGAATACTTGCCCCCTAGCAATTGTTTAGTCAAAATATACGTCATAGGGTTATAGTCAGAAAGAACTGTGGTTTTGAGTAATAGAATGTAGTGACGAAATCGCTGGACAGCTTGAACAGCTGCCAGAGCCAATTTCTCCACATGTGAATACTTAAGCTCAGTCGGATTCAAAGTTCGACTAAGATAGTAAATCACATGTTCAACGTTGAATTCAACTTCCTAAACTAAAACCATTCCAACGGTGGAATGAAAAGAAGCGAGGTACAAAAAGTAATCCTGGATGTAGTTGGGAGGATGCAGTAACGGTGCATGGGTCAATGCGTGTTTAAGTGCATCAAAAGATTTCTGAGCTATCTCATCCCAAAAGAATGGAGTGTTCTGTTTCAACAACCTGGTAAAACCTTTCGTTATCTCGAAGTAGTTAGGAATGAATCGACATAAAAAGTTTTCTTTCCCTTGAAAACTTTGGAGTTGGCGAAGAGTCAAAGGTAGAGGTAATTTAACAATGGCTTCAACCTTTGAGGGATTGACACGAATGTCGGCTTTTGAAACAACAAATCCCAGTAAGCAACCTGTTTCTATATAGAAAACACATCTGTGTGGATTCAACCTTATTCAATAATGCCTACATCTCATAAAGATGGCTTGTAAATGAGAGAGATGATCAGCTCTACATAATGAACGAGCAGGTAAATCATCGAGATAAGGCTGCGCAATGTGCTTGATGTCATGAAATGCGTAAGACATAGCTCTTTGGAAAGTTGCTCTGGCGTTCTTCAACACAAAAGGTAATTTTCAATAAGCAAAGGTCCCCCATGGACAAATGAAAGTCGTTTTTGGTTTATCAGCAGGGAGTATGTTAATTTGATTGTAACTGGAAAATCCATCCATAAAGGAGAACATTTCACTGCCGGCATAATCATCAATTATTTGATCGATATAGGGAGTTGGATAATTGTCCTTTGGAAAGGCTCGACTAATATCCCTATAATCAATACATATTCTTATCGTTCCTTGCTTTTTTTTAACAGGAACAATATTCGATACCCAATCTGTTAAAGGGATTGGATATATAAAACCTGCTTTAAGTAATTTCTCAACTTCAGCTTTAATAGCAGCAGCTTTTCTTGGGTGTATCTGACGCAAACGTTGTCGGACGAGTTTAGCATCCGGGTAAGTTTTGATTTCATGGAAAACGATTGATGGATCGATTCCTGGCATTTCTTCGTATGACCAAGAAAACACATCGCGGAATTCTTGAAATAGGGCTTTATAAGTTTGGATTTCATCGTCCATACAAGAAGCACCTATATGAATGCTTTCAATAACTCTGGGTTTCACTGAAATTTCAATAGGAATAGTTCGAGAAATGTTTCCCAAATTCAACTTAGAATCAGGATGTTTCAGCGGATTCTGTGGTTCCTTAAAATAATCAGTGGTAAAAATAGATGAGAAATCATTTTCAAAATGATCAAGCTTAGGTAAAAATGAAGATCAATGATGAATATCTTCCCATGGTAAATCATCAACAGATAAAATCTCATGAATCTACTTATGAGTATGAACAGTTTCAGAAAAGGTTGTTGAATCTGAGGTTGAGATTGAAAGTGACTCCTCATGGACCACATTCATTGGATCAATTTCGGTTGAACTAGAGTCGGAAAATGACTGTACCACCTGATATGCAACTTCAAATGGACTCAAGGGCATGGCATCACCAAATGAGTCCACCTCAGAATCGGAAGGAACAATCCAAGGATCATCAAGAACAATAGTGTCTGATGAAATCATATGAATGGTTGCAAAAGGAGGTGATACATTCGGAGGAGGAAAGGAAAAAGTTCCTAGTAAACCAGAATCTTTGACTAATCCCACCCCAACAGCCTTGTAAGGGATAGTTGTTTTACCGACATGTTGAATACTCTCAAAAGAGGCTGGGTCGGATGAAAAGTAAGTCAACTGATCTATTGTAATGATCTTTCCATTATAAGGGAACTTTATGAGCCGAAAGACCGATGAAACAACAACAGTCATCGTGTAAGACCAACTTCGACCCAAAAGAAGGTTGTAATCTAGAGGGGCATCAACCACCTCCACATCTAGATTAATAGTTTTGCCTTCTACCCCTATAGGTAAATCCTGCAAAATGCCATAAGGATGAAACCCTCGACCATCAAAAGCCTTCAAAATCGTTGGGGATTGGTTAAGTTTCGGAGAACCAAGTGATTTCCAACACGAAATCGACATGATACACGTTGAAGATCCCTCATCAATCATAGTCCAAAAGCAAGGCCTGTTTTTGACTAACACTAGGATCTGGAAAGCCATTTGATGAGGTAAGCAAGGTGTACTATTTTCTAAATCGAAGATTATAAGGTTGGAATCCTGAACATCAACGGCTCCTATAATAGGCAAAAGCAATTTGCTGTGCTGTACATGATTGCAGCACTTCCAAAGCCGACAGTGCTGAAGGAGATATAGGTAAATCTTCAACAATGTTATAGTTCTGAGCAGCTCTTGCATGTGGATTGAAAGCTGATTTCCGAAGTATATCTTTAGCAGGCAGTTTGATTACTAAGTCTGGATTAGGTTTCTCGATATGTAGTGGGTCGGAACCAAGAGGAGTTGAAGTTGATGGGTTTGAACTAGAAGATTCTGGTTTCTTACCACAACAGGATTCTTACTTCCATAATCTTGCGATCGCGTCGCAATCCCAACATGGGACATCATCATAATTGGTTCTTCTGAGGCATTTGAGGAAGAACCTATCATCTTACTATCTTGAGTGGGAAAAGGATCCTTCAAGACAGCAGGCATTTGAGAACCTTTGACGATTTTTGAAACCTCAGCTCGATGTGGACAATATCTTGTAAAGTGCTCCTCGTCACAGATGAGACAAGTATATCGAGGTTTGCATTTCTCGTCAGTAGATTCAATTTTTTCTGGTTTCTCTTTTGCGTTTTGTTTATTTTTCTTCTTCCCTTTCTTTTTACCGCCGAATTTGGATTTGGCCGTAGAAGATTCTACAACATGAATATCGGCAGGAACTTCAACGAAAGCTTCTCCTGTAAGGGAATCTGGTAAAGTTATAATAGGAGAAGAATTCTTTGCAGATTTCTTCTTACTTTTGGTATTAATTGTACCAATCATACCATCAGCGGCATGAGACCCTAAAGGAGTTGCAGTTATTTGATTTTGCTTGGGAAGATTGAGGATTTTTTTGTGTAAAGTACCCGACTGCGTATAAACTAAGTCAAGGTACTGAGCTTGAGCAATTACTTTCTCCTCAGTAACGACTCCTGACTTAGCTACATCCTCAGTGATTTTTGGTAATAAGGATTTAACAAACCATTCTGCCAAAATTTGATCCGGGATATAAACTTTCACTAAACGTCATTAACGTCGCCATTCATGAATATGGTCTGAAATATATGTAGAAGTTGACTATTTTAATGAAGTTAATAATTTCGTGCCATTTTCATATCTGACAGGCAACTGAAAAGGAGTTAAGAACAAAGTAGCTAACTGACTAAAATTAATTAAAGAGCTTCATGGCAACTCAATGTACCACTTATCCGCGAGACCAATTATAGTGCGTTGAAAAATCCTTAAGCGAATTGAATCATCTATAATAGAATTTGATGCACACCAGAGGTGCTAGGTCATCACATGGTTCAACGGATCCTCTCCAGGTTTTCCCTCAAACTTGGGAATATCACTAGGCAACTTATTAGGCATTGGCGGCCAGTACGGAAGATAATAAATTGGATCGTTTCATAAGGCGCGACAAGTCATGTAAATCCAAATTTGCGATGAATGGTAACTGACGGTTAGGGTCTTGAAAACCTTGGGACACAAGATCAGCTCCAGGAGGAGGATACCAAGGATAACCTGGAATTGGATTTGCATTTGGAATATTGTATCCTCCTGGAAAACCAGGATTAACCAGACCAAACTGGGGTTGTTGAGATTGAGGTTGTTGATATGTATACCCAGGGTACGGTTGATACTGATAAATTGGGGTTTTCACAGTAGGACCATATTGATATTGTCCCTGGTACGGTTGATAAGTAAATTGAGGTTGACTTGTGACAACCGTACTTGGACCAGGTTGTCCTACAGGCATCTGAACCGAAGTCTAGATTGTAGGTCCAGACTGAGGTACAGAGGTCTAAGGAGTTGATACAGGAATAGTAGAAACCGGAGCTGTCGATACTCCAGAAGTAGGTGGGTAGATTGAACAGAAATTGCAGTAGTTGCAGCAGTCGATTGAGGCGGAGTTCGAGGCGAACTAGGCCCAGGCTAATGAACTACACCAGGTGCAAAAGTTTGGATAGTAGACTGGATGGGTTGCTGGGTTGAACCATAAGCCATGGGTTGTCCAAGTTGAGATGACAACTGCACATTGGGTTGCAAAATCTATTGAGTCTGAGATGTATCCCACACCATATTCATTCCAGGGTAAGGGCCTATAACAGGTTGAGCATATTGAGGACAATAACCAGGTTGAGTGTAGGACTGATAATTTCCAATTCCTTGAACAAAATATTGACTAGAAGGTGGTTGGAAACCTTGAAATTGGTACTGACCTTGAGGTTGATAACCTTGAGGTGGGTACTGATACTGGGGTTAACCTTGAGGTATATATTGATACTAGGGTTGACCTTGAGGTACATCCTGAGTCTAAGGTTGACCTTGAGGCATATATTGAGTCTGGGGTTGACCTTGATGCATGTGCTAACCCTGAGGTATGTATTGACCTTAAGGTTTCCCCCCAGGCAGAATTTGACTGCCTTGAGGTTGCTCCCCAAGCGGTATTTGACTGCCTTGAGGTTGCCCCCCAGGCGAGAATGGATTACCTTGAGGTTTCCCCCCAGGCGGATTCTGACTACCTTGAGGTTGCAGATTTGGAATAGCACCAGACATCATAAGAATTTCTTTTACACTCAACGGTGGAGTTCCGTTATGACCAATTAATACCCCATGTTCAAGCTGACTTGGTGTATATTCCGGAGGCTACCCCTGAAGTCTACGGGATTGTCTCAGTAATTTAGCCATGATTAGTTAATTAATTACTTCACACGAAAATAAAGAAAATCTCAAGAAAACCACCTAAAGTCTCTAAAGAACCAAACAATTGAATCACACACCTAACAATCTAAGAGTTCAAACCACACACAAATAGTATTTTTCCATACCGAAAACACTAGTTGGTGATGAAATCCAACCTCGTAGAATTGAATACAGAATGGCGGTTGGAACAATTACCCCGACAACCTGCTTAATGAAACAGAATGGCACAAGTTTCTCCACAAAACCATCTCGAGTGAAGATAACCCCCCAGAGAGTCCAAGTAAGTCTAGTCGACGTCTGTTCCAGGTACAATGGGATCTTCCCTCCACCGTCACCTTATGGCCACTAAGGTTACCAACGGAAACAAATATACCTGGGGGAACAGTGTACGATCCGATACGCACGCAAGGGCAGAGTAACAAAGCTCAATCCCCTTGAAGGCTCCTTGACATAATCCAAGGTTTACCAACAAGTGACCCCAGGCTCCTCGACAATGGTCAATCCGAGGTTTACCGTTTTTAATACGTGAATATCTTCTACCGTTCCCAATGAGGAAGGATTGATTACCTCACTAGTTCATATATGATCTTGTGCTTCTCCATTAAAAGGAACTTTCCCAGAGCATAGATATAACAATTGGATTTCTTCCTACCGCAAGATTGAATATTTGTTTGTTTTAACTATCTTGGAGAGTTAATTACTCCCTACTCCAAGATACTAGCCTAAGCTATGTTGGTGAGTAAGAGCCCTAGAAATAAAAATATTGCTAGATGAATTTTAATTAAGCATTAATTTTATTGGTTGTTTCTTAATTCAAAAGGTATGGAGATTAAACTTTGTGGTATGAAGACTCGAATCCAAAACGCTAAAAAATGCACCTAATATTATCAATTCTTTTCCTTTTCAATGAATCTCTAGCTAAAGGAAGAGTTGAGAATGCAATTCTTGAAAACAAAACTTTCCTTCAACATAAAAATGAAAAGAATTTTTGTTTGTTTGTTTGTTTGTTTTTGTCTTTTTCAAAACACTCAAACGAAGCTACTAATTATGCTCACGAAATAAATCCCTTTTCATTTCAACACTGAAAACTAGAAAAATAATTTTTCAAAAGAGAAACTAGAATTTCTAGACAACAGAATCAAAACTATGAAAAATCTAATCTTGAGATCTAACTTCTTAAAACTAACCGAAATAAAAGCTTCAAATGTTTTTTGAGGATGTTTTCCCTTAGTTATTCAACAAACTAAGGATTAATTCGTTCAGCAAGACAAATCAACCAAAAACATCCAGCTATGTTTTTTATAACAAATGAAATTCACAACTT
>APFE031734012.1:33678-52508 GCA_000404065.3 Pinus taeda | reverse complement strand
GGTCACCAGCCCAATCGGAATCAGTGAAACCAACCAATAGAGGAGATGCTTCGGAACTGTAATGAATTCCAAACTGAACTGTACCTTGAACATAATGAAGTATTCTTTTAGCTGCTTTCCAATGAATTTCACATGGGGTTTGCATAAACTGAGCAATAAGGCCAACAACAAAGGAAAGGTCAGGACGTGTATGGGTTAGATACAAAGGTTTCCCTACAAGTTGATGGTATAAGGTAGCATAAACTTTTGGGGAAGTACAAGTGACTGAAAGTTTGAATCTAGACTGAAAGGGAGAAGGAGCTAGCTTACAATATTCCATGTGAAAATGGCGTAGAAGATCACAGGCATACTTGGATTGGGAGAGGGAAATACCTTCCTTGGATTGCAATACTTGAAGACCGAGAAAATAATGTAAGTGTCCTAAGTCTGTCATTTCAAACTTCTTTTTAAGGCTAGAATTCACACGGTTGATAAGGTTGGGATCACTACCAGTGAGGATAAGATCATCAACATAAAGAACAAGAATGATAAGAGACTTTCCCACTTTCTTGGTGTATACAGTACTGTCAGAATGACACCTAGAAAAGCCACATTCTAAAAGAAAGCTATCCATTTTGGCATACCAAGCCCGAGGAGCTTGCTTGAGACCATAAAGAGATTTCTTAAGTCGACATACAAGGCTGGAGTCTGTTTGGATGAAGGCAATGGGTTGTTCCATATAGATTTCTTCATGCAAGTCCCCATGCAAGAAGGCAGATTTAACATCCATCTGATGGACTTCCCATTTTAAAGAGGCAGCAAGGGAAAGAACAAGGCGGATAGAGTTCATTGTGGCAACAGGGGAGAAGGTTTCAGTGTAGTCAATGCCTTCAACCTGTGAAAAACCCTTAGCAACAAGACGAGCTTTATGTTTATCAACTTTCCCATCTGGTCCATACTTGGTTCTGTAAACCCATTTACATCTAACAAGTTTGCGTCCCTTTGGTAGAGGAACAAGATCCCATGTATCCTTTGCCAACAATGAATGATATTCTTCATTCATAGTTGCTTCTCAATGTGGATGGCCTGAAGCTTCTGCAAAAGTGTCAGGATCATGATTTACTGGAGCTTGAGCCAGTAAAGAAGAGGCTCTTTCAAACTGAGAACGTGTACGTCGCTGATCTGTAGGATCACCCGCAAGATCACCTGCTGCATCCCGAGTAGCACGGACCCATCTTGGAAGTTGAGGATCCTGAGAAGGTGGGGGAGGATTGTCATCCTCACTTTCATCATCTGAAGAAGAAAGTTTTTCAAAAGTAGAAGAGATAGAGAGAGGTGGCACATCCGCAGAACTAGGCTCGTAGGCCGATATATTTTCAGCAAACTTTACATCTCTTCTAATGATAACATTTTTGGACTTAAGTGGAATAAGTCTATATCCTTTCACATCTTCAGAATATCCAACAAAAATACATTTTTCACTCTTAGGTTCTAAAGCTTTATGTTTCGCATCTGGAATATGGGCCCATGCTTCACTTCCAAAAACACGAAAGTGACTCACATCTGGTTTAATTGAGCTCCATGCTTCTTCTGGAGTGATATTATTTAAAACATTAGTAGGAGTGTGATCTATTATGTAATTTGCACAGTTAATTGCTTCTGCCCAATAATTAAGACTAAGTCCTTTAGACTGAAGCATACAATTAGCCATTTCCTTTAAGGTGCGATTCTTCCTTTCAGCTACACCATTTTGTTGTGGAGTATATGGAATAGTATGTTGCATTTGAATTCCATTCTCAATGACAAAGTTGATGAAGTTGGTTTTAACATATTCTCCTCCATTATCAGATCTTAGCTTAAGAATTTGATGTCCAGATTGTTTTTCAACAAATGCCTTAAAGGCTAAGAACATGTTAAATAATTCACTCTTGAGTTTTAAGAAGTATACCCAAGTGCATCTGGAGAAATCATCAATGAAATTTAAGAAATACTTGTATCTAGAGAAGGAAACAACTAGAAGTGGACCACATAAATCACTGTGCACAAGCTGTAAAGGGGTTGAGGCATGCCAAGAGGCACATTTTTCAAAACTGTCCCGATGATGTTTTCCGAGTACACATCCGGAACAAACACCATGTCTGCGAGATACCATTGGAAGACCTGTCACCATATTTGCTTTACATAGATTCTAAAGGGAGCGATAGTTTAAGTCACCAAATCGCTCATGCCAAAGTTTTCTCACTTCATCATTATGAGCAACAAATACCGAGGGAAGATTTTATGACCCAAAGTTGTGAAACTTATACAACCTTGTAGAATCATCAGCAATGCCAGTAGCTAAAATCTGTCTAAAATCCTTTAGGTCCTTAATTACAACATTGTGAGGTGAAAATTCAACGATTTTACCTTCACCTGAATGAGTTATCTGATATACAAATAGAAGGTTGTAGGATAAGGTTGGAACACATAATACATCATTAAATTGACCATTGTCTATATGAACAGTTCCAGTCCCTACAACACTAAGAGATCTATCATCACCAACATATATATTTTTGGTGTTACAGTCATTTAAAGAAGAAAACAAGGCTTTGTTTTTGGCCATGTGATAAGAAGCTCCAGAATCAATGAGCCACTCATGAGAATGAGAGGAAGAAGATACATTTAGTGCATAGCAAGACCGAGATGCTTGACAACCACATGTAGAAAGTGCCATTCCTGAAGATGAAGTTGAAGTTGAAGAGTGCTTCAAATGGATGTTATGCTTCTTCATTGCTGCTTCCAAGGCTTCCATCTTCTTAAAGCATTTAGATTCTAAGTGGCCATCTCGATTACAAAAATGGCAATGTCTATCAGTCTTCTTCCCTTTGTTTTTATTTGTCTTATCATTTTGGTGAAATGATTTTTCATTTTGAGGCTGAATTTGCTTAGGACCCTTGTTTGGTTTAGGACCATTCTTTTTAGGATATGACTTCTTAGGGTTCTTTGAGTTTGGTTGTTGCTGGGCAATTAACACTTTCTTGGAAGAGTTTCCAAGATTAAGAAGACCAATGTGTAAGAGTTTTTCTTGTTCTCTTATTAAAGAATCACAAAAAGCATCAAAGGAAGGGGGCTTGTAGTCTTTTCCTTGAGAAATTAAGGCTTCTCTTGTATAATGGAAGGTGGAAACAAACACAGAGTAGGCTGGTCCCAACTTAGTAAGAATGGAATAGATAAGGTTACTATCTTCTTTCTTAACCTTAACACCTTCCAAGAGAAATCTAAGGATCTTGAATTTGGACAAAAAATCTTCAATGCAAGAAAAATTATTGGGGTCCAATGTAAGCAACTCATTTTCAAGTTGATGGGCTCTAAGTTCATTTTTTATTCCAAAAACATTAGTAAGCTGCTCCATTGCTTTATCAGGAGTATCAAGTTCTGCAATATGGAATCGAAGATCTAGAGAAATAGACATCCCTATCAACCCACGTGCTTGATCTTGCCTATTTTCCCATTTAACTACCTTATATTCATCTTTCGGTTTGGTTTCTTGGCCTGAGGCTATTCTGTAAAGACCTTTACTTCTAAGTAAATCCTCAATGCAGGACCACCATTGGAAGTAGTTGGTGCTGTCAAGAATAACTTGGCATGGACTTTCCATTTTAATAGAAAATGAAGCTATATATGATAAAATTAAGTGTTCCAATGGAAAGATCTCAAAATGTTAGGCTGGTTAAAAAAAACGGCTCTGAAAACGGCTTCCGGATGAAGAAGTTATGGCTTTTTGAAGAAAAGTTGATGAAAGCGCCGACGAAGTGCGGGAATGAGCGGAAATGAAAAAAAAACACCTCTTTTCCAACAAAAAGGAGATTTGAACCCAAGACCTCTACTCTCATAAATTAGCATTGAACCAAGTGAGCTAAACAAAAAGTTTGAGAGAGAGAGAGAGAGAGAGAGCGGGGGGGCTTTGGTTTTTTTTATCACTGAAGCTTTGGATTGCATGCTTGCTTGAGAAAGCTCTTTTTCTCCCTACAAAACAAACACACAAAACCCAACACGGACATACAAAAAAAACAAACCTTACTGCCTAAAGTTAGCTTTACCCGGAAACTAAATATTTTCCTCAATGTTTCTGATTTTCTGAGATCACACTAAGGTGCAGTGGAAAAGAGCATACGCATGAGAAAAATCCTTCCTTTCTGTTTCTAATTTGCCTAGATCGCACAGAGTTGCAGGGAAAATAGCATACGCATAAATGAAATGTATAGATTCAGTAATAAAAAAGAAGCTAAATAAACCAAAATAATAAACAGAGAGACAAATAACTAGAAACTGCAAAAAAAACACTGTATACCTCCAGATCTTAAAAATGATGTAGCTAGGGCTACCAGAAACCTTTTCGCGTGAAACGAAAGGGGTTACTCACTAGAAAAGATGCTTCTAAAATAACAGAGTAGTCCTCTCGGCCCGAAAGCAGTCAGAAACAACAGATCTAGGAGATGGCAGTCGAATGCAGTTCTACCAGCTTCAGATTTGGATCGCCAACGGAAGCGGCCCTCAAATAGCTCTGATACCATGTAGGAATTTATAGGGTAAGTTCCTTAGACAGAACACCAAAGGACACCGCTCACAAACAGATCACAGATCAATACACCAGTATTTTTGACGTGGTTAAAACCCTCAAAGAGGGAAACAATCCACGGCCTAAGCCAACACGATCAGTTCAGGCAATTTATTAATAAAAGAATGAAAATTTACATAAGCTTCTCTCGTGAACAGTTAACCTACAAATGACCCTCCATGCTCTTTAAATAGATATCATGGACCAGTCGGCTGTTAAGCCAAGTATCAAGTGTCGGTAATACCGAGGAGAGAATGAACCGTCAAATCACTACATATTGTGACCGTCGGATTGTAAGTTACAAGTGTACATAGTAAAGAAACACACTTTACCTAACTCTATACTAGACCAAGTTATACTTAACTATTTCCTATGTGTCAGAATATCCTAACACTTTTTATATTTACTCCATAAACCTCTTTATATTTAAGAAAACTCAAAAAAGAGGTTTTATTTAGGTGAAGCCTATAGGCCAAATACCATTTTAATACCATGGGCCAAATACTAAATAAAAATATAAATAAATGAGAGGTATGATAAATAAATAAAACCTTTTTTTATATTTACTCCATAATCCACTTTATATTTAGGAACACTCTAAAAAGAGGTTTTATTTAGGTGAAGCATATGGGCCAAATGGTTATTAATACCATGCACAAAAAATAATATTAACCCAAATATTAATATTAATAAACATAAATATGGCACATGGTATTGACCCATGGCACTGAGAACCAATGGTATTGACCCATGTTATTCACATGGAATGTAGTCTATTTAAAAGGGGAAATTAAATCATAGATTCATCTTTACTATGGATCTACTAAGCGCCAAGAGGGATCAAATATCCTGATTTGCAAACTAGCATAGACTGAAAAAATTTGATCCCTCTTGACGCTTGGTAGATCTGGAGTAAAGATGGATCTATGCTGGTTCACATGCATTTCTTGTTCTTGTTTTTCCTATTTCTGCATTTATTATTCATGATTTTTTGTTGTAGGATTGGGTTAAATTGTTGAAGTGAGTTCTTTTGCAGGTTATTTACAGAGTCAAAAGCATGATTTAATCCTTGTAAGAGCTTTGGAAGGTCACATACATCATTACGCTAATTGGATGAGTTTACTTATTCACAAATCTAAAATTTCTTAAAGTCCCTTGTAGCAAATAGTAGTAATTTTCTGCTATTTTTTAGAACATGCTAATGAGATTCATTTGCATTTAATCCACTTGGATTAGATCGTGAAATAATTCAAGTTAATAGAAAAATTTACCCCATTTCATTTTAACTTGATTAGGTTAGTGTTTCAGGGAAAACTAGTGTCTTTTCGATTTGCTAGTCCCACTAAGATAGGCAGCTATCTTAGAAACAAACAATCAAAGCAATTTGCGATTTCCTCTATGTATGATAGATAAGAGAGAAGCAAAGGGACCAACCTGGATCTTCCGCTTGACTCATTGCTTGGTTTCTCTGCCCCTCGATAGAGCTTGAAACTCCTCTCCTACTTGTCTCGCTTAGATAATACCTGTAGAAACAAAGTAACAAAACACCATCAAAGAATCTCAATCTATTATATCATAAACAATGCAGAATCAGAAATACATTGAACATACAATGGCATTCACAAATAACAAGATTCACAAGTACACAATTGTATGTAGGAAAACTAAAAGAACTTTATTAAAATAGAAGGGAGAATTACTACGCAACTGTCTAATTCAACATCATCCTCCTAGCATCAAAGCCCTCTTCACCTCATGAAAAGCAAGATCGCCCAACAATACAATGTTCTTTCTCAAAGACAAACTATTAGCACTTCCTTACAAATTACAAGATTCCAGCCCTCTAGATCTTTCAGATGAGGGATCCATTTATAGATGTATGCAAGGGTGTGAGTCATCTTTGGGTTTTTGATTAGTGTCATTCCACTTGTAGTTCTTGGTTCCACTTGGAGATTTCTTGGATCTCTTACTCATCCCTGGGCAAATTTAGAGAGGCAAGTGTCATAGGAGAAGTTTCTAGAAGATTCCATGATCATCCACTTAGCAAACTATCTTAGCCATTTGTCCATTCTCGTTCATCGCACCCCACAGAAGGCCTCTTCAATATGCATCGCACCTGGCTAGTGTAGGAGTCAGTATGCATCGCACCTTGACAAGGGAGCAGTTAGTATGGTCCTGTTTTGGCCAGTTATGAGTAGTTTTTCAGGTGGAACTTCTAGGGAATGATGTAATCATTTGACTATGATCTTTTAGGGTATGAAAAAACACTTTTAGGGGTTAAATAGCCCTTGGTTTATCAACATATAAGATTGGGGTTGCAGTGCCCAAATATGTCTATAACAGTTGCCTCCTAAAGCATGAAGTCGTAAATCTTTTGATGTCGGGTGAAATTCTTTATCATGAGGATCCAAGGTATTTGAACTAGAAGGTGACCAGTATAAGATACAATACAATACATCATCATCATATTATTTTCATGATCTAGCTGAGGCGAGCATTCCCATGCTCATCTTTATAAATTCATTTTCATGTACATATAATAGATAATCATCTGCAGTTGCATACTAGTGATTCTTTATATGTAGAGTCATCATCCCTTAGCTTGGATGATCATCTGTGCAGCTTCTGTGTATATTTGATGTCTCTATATTCCTAAATATATCATAGCCCAGATGGATGAAACTAGATCTGGGGTCTTCAAACTCGTTCACTCTTCGCTCGATGTACAAGTTGATCCATGTGAAAAAATGTTCTGAAGTTGCACATGGAAAGACATCGCCTGATTACCGTCCAATAATTTAAGCTGTTAACAGGTGCGAGAGGAATCACTGATAATGATGATGACCCTGAAGGTACTACAGTACAATTCATGTGGTGTGAATATATGTTCTGATGTCGAACACCACGCAAAATATTTCAGTCGAAGGCCATTGATGTATACCTATTGCCAAAAATGAGAAACTTGCCATTGAGGCATGCAAGCTTCAAAGTACTGAAAGGGTTGTTTCTAAGTCAACTTCTTAGATAATGAGCTGATGTCAACAAGAAGTGAACCATCATAGGAGGGCCTTAATGTATCCCACATCAACGACACGAAACGAAGCAAATGATTTTTTGTTGGAGGTGAAAATGATCTGATGATACAAGGTTCAGAAATGGCGGTCATGAAAAATGAAGGGTGAAGATATTGTAGTGGACGAGGTGTTGACTGGATGGTGAATTCTTTGAATGGCTTCTCTTGAACATATCGGCGGCACTGAGATGGATTGGTAGTGTTAACCCTAAAATATGGATGGTACGATGGACCAATGGTGATATGATCTGTGTACAAAACAACCCAACCCGACTCAATCATGGTGACGGAGTGAAAGTGTCATGTTCAAGAGTGACCTACTACTAATAAAATTCTTCAACTTTTCTTCCCTTTTTCCTTATTCATTGCTGACCAGCACCTCTTTATTTTTTTCAAGCTTGAGGAGGATAACATATGCTTGTTCTATAATTTTCGCTTCGGGTAAATATGTCTCTATGTTTTAGCGAGCCTAGCGACAGTGAAACTTGTTCTTGTCTAGGTGGACAAGTTTGTTGCTATTGTTTTAACGAGTTTAGCGATAAGGATAACTCGGTCCTTTTCATGTTTAGAGAGTTTGGAAAGGGACAAAAATGAAACTCCAACAGTCCTTTTTCGTAGCATAATCCCTTAAGTCCAAAAAAGTATAAAATAATACGCAAGGGATGACTTCTCGATCACTTTATCAAGCTGAAAAGGACAAGCACTCGATCTTTTTCCAAGATAATCCCTTACGTCCAAAAAAGATTAAAATGTACAAGAGGGATGGTGCTTCCCCTTACTTTAACGGACTGGAAAGGCTAATAGCTAAACAATCTTTTCATATTTAACGAGTCTAAAAAGAGTTTAAAGGAGACTCGTTTTTTAGGAATGAGTGGCGTTTTAGTGTAGCAACTAGTTTTGGGTAAGCTTGGAACTTCTCAAAACATGGTGATGTGAAGAGGGTAGCTAACAGGACCACTCATTGCAACTGCTCCTCAAAAAGGTAAACAATCAAGTGGAAGTGTATGATCAGCCAAAAGAATGGAGGTGATGGTAGGAACACAACCAAGGCTCAAAAGGCTGATAGCAGGGCAATCACAAAGGTTATTCACCGAAGGTGGATTCATTTTTTAATGAACTTGAACCCGGAGAAACTATGCTCAATGGTAGGTTTATTTTTTAACGGGCTTGAACCATGCAATAACATTGCTCATTACATGTTTATTTTTTAACTAGCTCGAGCCTTGCGGAAACATTGCTCATTTGGCAAGTTCATTTTTTAACGAGCTTGAACCTTGTGGAAACATTGCTCATTTGAAGTCAAAGATGTCCCTCATTAGTAGGTTCATTTTTTAGTGAGCTTGAACTCTATAATAACATATGCTCATTTTTTATTTTTATGTAAGCTAGAAATGACCAAACTACAAAGCTAGAAAACTAAAAAAGCTAAGGAACTACTGAGGTTAGGTAGGATGGTTTTGTCTTTCGTCTAGACAAAACACTTCCTTTGCTTCGTCCGCACGCTACAGAAAAAGGTGAATGGTGGATCAGACCAATCACCTAACCTAAGAAGTTGAAACTAAAAGCTAAAAAGTTAAAAATTCTAAAATGCTAAAAAATAAAATTGGTCATCTTTCGTTTGCATAAAAAGGGTTGCATGCCCCCATGCATCGAGAAAAGGAGAGTCTCTAGGTAACCATATGGAAGTCACTGCGGTTAAGCAGGATTGTTTTTGTCAGTGGTTAAACAAGAACACTTCCTTGGCTTTGTACAAAGCATAGACAAAAGTGAATGGCGTTTCAGACCAATCACATAACCTACAGGGAAACCTATCTCTTCACCGAACTACTCACTGTAATCAGGGAAAAATTATCATTTTAGCTGGGTTCGTCTCAAAATAGACAAGGGTGCATGCTCCCTAAGCTTCATTACATTCACCAAACTACTCGCGATAATTAGGTGGACAAAATGAAGGATGAAGAGACACTCTTGATGCAATAGGACCATTTAGGGATGATGTTTGTCTTGAAGTTGTGCTTGAACCGGGAAATGAAAGCTGGTTGACAATGATGATTTTTCCTTCATGTGGGAAACACATCACTCGAAAGAGTGTTGAGACAATAGCTTCCATGTTGTAAACATATTCGCATCCAAGGAGTAGATTGTAATCTAATCGTCCTTGGACTACCATCACGTTCGAGTGAACAATTTTTCTTCTCAAAGTAATCAGCAACTTAGGAAGGATCCCTAATGGTCGAGTGGTTCCTTTGTTAAAGCCTGATAAATTCTATGTAATAGGCATCAGCAATGGTGAACCAAGTGCTTTCCAAGAAGTTGAGGAAAGGATACTCTCTAAAGCCCTTTCATCTATGATAGTGCCAAACACGATCATTTTGTAAACTTGTACTATGATTCGGAATGGTACATTATGAGGAAGGTGGGATCTCGCTAGTAGATTCCAATTGAAGGAAGCGACTAGACTGCTTGGAGGGGGTATCAAATAAATGGTTGAATGAACCCCTTGAGTAGCGGGAACTGGCAGATTTTCCTCCTGTTGTGAAGGACTAGGCAGATTGCCCCCAAGTTCATTGGATTCTGATGTTACAAAAAGAATTTAAACAATATCGTTCTCATTCTCTTTAGAAATTATATCATCTGAAGTTGGACCTTCTAAATGAAAGACTAGGTCGATTGCCATCTTGACCCATTGACTTTGGTCCGGTATGGACTTAGAAGGTTCACTCTCAACGATAGGTGTTTTGGCCGACGGTTGAGTTATGTCAGTCAGATTTTCAACTAGTAAAGGACTTGGGATGAGTTTCCTGTATCCAGATGGAAGTTGCTGTGGAGAAGCATGACGGTTATCCAAAACTCTTTTGGCTTCAGCCAAAAAGGGACAATGGTGAAGATAATGATTACCTTCACGTAACCTACATGGAAATCTGACCTTTCCTTTCTGTCCATTGACTTCACTATTACTAGTTGATGGTGTTCTATCAACATGATCACCAGAGGTTGATGACACCTAACGATGCAAACGAGGAGAACATTCTCTCAAGATCCGAGGGATGCACGGACATTCTCGATGAAGGTGGTCTCCTTTGCAAATTATGCATGGATATTTGGGTTTGGAAAGTTCGATGTGCGGATTTTCACCAGATGTTGCATGGTTGCCCCCTTGCTTAACTGACTTCTTTTTCTTCTCCTTCCCTTTCTACTTCTTCTTAGTCACCCGGTTACTATCATCGCTACTTTCACCAAGCGAAGAGGAAGAAGGGGAGGGAGAAACAAACGAAGTAGAAGGCAAAGGGTCAACTTCAGTATCAATTATTTGCTGATTCGATTGTTGAGGAATCACAGTATTTTCAACGAAAAAGGTTGAGAATAGCCATACCAGCAGACCAATTGTGATTCTTGGAAGGAACAATATGGCCATATACAGAGCACCAATATCTCCCCAAGAAGAGAAAGGACTAGGATTCCCCCCAAGAGGGATTCCTTGATTGGTGGACTCTATTATCTCAACCTAAGATCAACGAAGGAATAGGGATGTTATTCCCAACTTAATAAATTTTAATGACGCTTTGACACAAATTTTCTTTTTCAATTTTTAAGAGTCGAGAAAAAGCTAAAGATGACTCTAGTCCACTTCGATTTTTAATGAGCTTGAAGTGATAGGTGCTTAGATGGACCTTTTCTTTTAAGCAGTAAAAAAGGAACAAAAGTGACTACTCTGGAAATTTAGACAAAGGGATTACCAAACCAATCGCAAAACTGCAATATACACCTTGGTGGTAAATTAAAGAGAAATTACCAAACCAATCACAAAACTACAATATACACCTTGGTGGTAAAATAAAGAGAAATTACCAAGGAATTATGTACGGCAGTCAATCTTCCCAAATGCCATGTTCAGTGCATTGTGATCGATAGGGCGACATACACGGCTTCCCATGGATAAAGGATATAAGCCTATTGTGGTCTCCCAATATATACTCGGTGGTACAGGGAGCACAAGTCCATGCTAGCACTTGTCATAGCAAAGAGGAGGAATCACCCAACCTTCGATGAAAACAATAGTTACTAGATTTTACGACGCCGAAACATGTCTCTAGCCTAGACTTAGATGTGTTGCGTTAGGTTCCAAAGCGTTGTTAAGTTCATTGAGATTTATTTTAGAGTTGATCTTGCTTAGAAGTTTGCCTTTCAAGGTTCACCGTATGAAGTAGATGTAAAATTCCTAAATTTCAAATCTAAAATAATAAACAATCATTGTTTATTTTTAGCAATGAAAATCCTAGCTACTAAGGAAAGAAGATTATGATTCTTTCAAACAAAGAGAAAAGAGCACAAACTAAATGCACTTTCCCTAAATAATTTTTCGCACATAGTCTAAATGAAAATGAAAATGCATGTATTTGTTTTTTTCATTCCCTTTAATGTGAAGAATTCCAAAAAAGGAAAACTAAGTATAGATCTGAAATATTTTCTTCAAAGCGACATTTCGACAATTTCTTTTTCAAAATGAAAGGAAGAATTAAACGAAACTTTTCAATTTCGAATAGAAAAATATTTCGACACTTCAGATAACAAAAAATCAAATAATATACATGACAAAAAGTTCAATCGACTATCTAGGGAAGGAAGACTCAACGACACTTATCTTTTTGACGCAAAATGACAGTTACAACACTTTTTTGTACCAAAATGACAGATCGATTTAAGAAAATTTTTGATAAAGGACTGTAAATGATGGACAAATACATAAAAACATTTACTAAACCTAATCAATGGAGGCTTAACTATTTAAAGCAAGGAGGTTTCAGTAATGAGATACTGATCATAAGCAACAAAACAACTAAACAGAGCTGAAAACAGGGACAAAAAAAACCCAAACTTCAAGGAGAGAAATAGGATTACTTAGTCATCGCACTTGTGCTTCACAAAAATAGGGATGAATCTCACTTTCTACACACAGGAAGTGCGATGCATACTGGCTTCCAGTTATAGACAATGCGATGGGCCAGGGAGTGCAACTGAGGTGGGTTTTGGCTCAAATTTGCAGTGAATTTCAGTGAGTTAAGCTGAGCTATTATGAATAGTAAAGAACAAAGTACATGGGTATGATCTTGGGAGTTTACTAAGCTACCAAAAGGGAATCTAGAATGCTTGTAAGTCAGATGTTAAAATCATAAACTAAATCAGAGATTGACTGAAGAAACATTCATCTACTTTGCAATTGCAGAGAAAGAGCAGTTCGAAGGCTATCTGGCTAACTTTAGGCTCCGTCTATAGTTTATAAAACAAACAATCAACAACAAACAAACAAACTATTTGATCCCCACTATGGTCACCATTTTGTTTCTGAGAAAACTAGTGTCTTTTCGATTTGCTAGTCCCAATAAGATTGGCAGCTATCTTAGAAACAAACAATCAAAGCAATTTGTGATTTCCTCTATGTATGATAGATAAGAGAGAAGCAAAGGGACCAACCTGGATCTTCTGCTTGGCTCCTTGCTTGATTTCTCTCCCCCTCGATAGAGCTTGCAAATCCTCTCCTACTTGTCTCGCTTAGAGAATACCTGTAGAAAAAAAGTAACAAAACACCATCAAATCATCTCGATCTATTATAACATAAACAATGCAGAATCATAAATACATTGAACATACAATGGCATTCACAAATAACAAGATTCACAAGTACACAATTGTATGGAGGAAACTCCAAGAACTTTATTAAAATAGAAGGGAGAATTACTACCCAGTTGTCTGATCCAGCATCATCCTCCTAGGATTAAAGCCCTCTTCACCTCATGAAAAGCAAGATCACCCAACATTACAATGTTCTTTGTCAAAGACAAACTATCAACACTTCCTTACAAATTACAAGATTCCAACCCTCTAGATCTCTCAGATGAGGATCCATTTATAGATGTCTGCAAGGGTGTGAACCATCTCTGGGTTTTTAATTAGTGTCATTCCACTTGTATTTCTTGGTTCCACTTGAATATTTCTTGGATCTCCTACTCATCCAGGGGTGCATTCAGAGAGGAAAGTGTCATAGGAGAAGTTTCTAGAAGATTCCATGATCATCCACTTAGCAAACCGTCTCAGCCATTTGTCCATTCTCACTCATCATACCCCACATAACTCCTCTTCAGTATGCATCGCACCTGGCTAGTGTAGGAGTCAGTATGCATCGCACCTTGATAGTGGAGCAGTCAGTATGGTCCAGTTTTGGTCAGTTCTGAGTAGCTTTTTAGGTGGAACTTCTGGGGAATGATGTAATCAGTTGACTATGATCTTTTAGGGTATGAAACAACACTTTTAGGGGTTAAATAGCCCTTGGTTTATCAACATATAATATTGGGGTTGCAGTGCCCAAATATGTCTATAATAGTGAGGCATTTGATAAGTTAACTAGCTGACTAGTTCTCGAATTTCTAGATTTTAAACTAGTAATTTTCTACTATTTCTTAGCATGTGTGAAAAAGGGTAATTTGGAGTGATTCCACTTGGAATGGAGACCTAAGACATCCTACTCAATTTTTTTTTTGGTCCCATCCCATTTTCATTTGATTTCCTTGGTCAATCAGTGAGTTATCTCTTCATGTAGAAAACTTGTAACTTCTTTTAGCAAATCTGTAACACCACTTTCCTTCATCAGTTTTGATCCCCATTGCAGCTATGACTTATTATAGATGAATAATGACCCCCAACTATGATTTTATGATAAGGGGAAGCTCCTAAACCACTGCAACGCTTCCTTTTATTCACTACAAAAACAAAGTAGACTTAGTTTCTTTATCATAAGTATGATGCAAGTAGGTTACTGGTTTACAAGCAAGTGTGAACTAGGAAGATGGTACATGAAATTCTGATTGGTAGTTTGATGAATTATGTAAGATAAAATAGCTTTCTTTCTTCATGTAGATTAACCTTTGTCCTTTCATAAATTTATTAGTTAGCATTTGCAAGTTGAGCAAGTAGCATTTCCATTTCTTGCAAATAGAGTAACAATTCCATTTTTGCACTTATTTTATGCTTTGATTTCATGACATTCACTCAATTACACTAGATCAACAAAAGAACAACACATTGTATGTTTCACATATAGTGACGATACCTCTTAATTTTGTATGAAACCCGGGTTGATAATTAAAGTTGGTAGCCTTTGTAGTTGCAACATTCTTGTTGCAATACTGAGGCTCATCACAATTGTCATTCATGCATAACAATAACATATGCACAATCAAGCTAGATTATTATGACACAATATCAAAATCATGTCAACTCATACATGAATTTCATAACCCTAACCATTCGCTTAGTCCAATTGTAGGTTTTAACCCTATACAAAAATTACCTGGAAACAAATTCTTAAAAAATAGAAAATATACAATGGTGAGAAGCACAAAACAAATACATAAAGGTTTTCCCCTGGATCCCAAAACTGGGACTATCATATTGATTTTTCATTCTATTCATTTATTTGTTACAACACATATATATACATGCCAAAGCATTCATAAAACCCAATCCACTAACCTTGGATTAGAACATAACCATAGTTCCCTTGACCAGATCTACAAGATACCATGGGAAGAAAACCATCATGTCCAAAACCATGTGCAAAACCCATGCAAAAAACCATAGGTAGGTCCACCCACCTAATATAGGGTCCTAAAAATATTTTCCCAAGATACTGCCCCAAACCCTGTGCAGGGCGACCACACCCCTGCAAACCCCCTGACAGGGGGGGATGCCACAACCCTTGTGACCCCTTACTAGACATGTATACAACCCTAATGTTTATAAAAATCATTAACCAACATACTTGTATGATGATATGTTCTTACCCCAAAGTCTAGTGCTGCAACCTCACTCTGATGATCTACATCCCTTGCTCTATCTCAGCCAACACATCAACATCATAACAAAACAATAGCATCATAATGACATATCCTTCATACCATAACATCATGCATGACAAAGTTAACCATGAAAATGCATACATAACAACATGCATTCATGTTATAGACATTTTTGGTCACTTCAACCCCAATCACAAATGTCCATAAATTGAGGACTCTTAAGTCCCTAAAAGGGTTGCTTCACTGCCTAAAGGAACAAGGTCAACTGATTACATCATCTCCCAGAAGTTCTCCACTGAAAACTTCTCATAAATGGTCAAAACTAGACCATACTGAAAACTCCATGCAGAGGGTGCGATGCATATCACCTTCTCAATGAACAAGGTGTGATGCATATTGTTTTGCTCCTCTGTAGGGTGCGATGGTCAGGAATGGACAAATGGCAGGGACCAAAATGTGAGGTGGAAGATCATGGAATCTTCCATAAGCTTCCCCTCTGACACTTTCCACTCCATTTTTGACTAGGGATGAGTAAGAGATCTTCATTCTCCAAGTGGAAGCAGGAACTATAAGAGAGAAGACACTAATCAAGATTCCAAAATATGACTCACCTCTCTGTAATCATCTATATATGGATCCCTCATCACAGAGATCCAGGGGGCTAGAATTTTTTAATCTATAGAGAAGTGTTGTTGGTATTCTGGTGTACATTCATAGTGTTGGGTGATTTTTCTTTGCTTGAGGTGAAAGAAGGGCTTCTTAGCTGGAGGATGATGCTGGGTCAGAGCTGCTCATGGTTGTGATCCTCTTGCTACTTTTATCAGAATAAAGCTATTCTTGTTTCCTTCAATATCCTGGTGTACTTGTTTATATATGCTTGTATATGGTTAATGTACATCTGATCCTACATTATTTGTGAATTTAGATCCTTGTTTCTTGCATAGTAGTATGTTGTTGTGATTATACAGGTCCTTTTGAAGCTGAGCAGACAAAGAGCGAGCAGAAAAACTCTATCAAGAAGGAGAGGGAATCGAGCGCAAGACTCAGATTGACCCTCTTTGTTCTCCTCTCATCTATTTTCATAAAAGGAATCAATAGTAGACTTTGATTGTTTGTTTCTAAGATAGCCACACATCTTAGTGGGAATAGTAGCATCCGTGTGGACACTATTCCTGTATAACAAAATGGCGACTCCGCTGGGGACCAACTAGATTACTTGTTAGCCTATCTATCCTTGTTTCTTTTATAAACATATAGACGGAGCCTGAAGTCAAGCCAACTAGCCTTCAAACTGCATTTGTCATACAAATACAAAGTAGATTAATGCTGCTTCAGTCAATCTCCGGGTTTTTGTTTATAAATTAAACAATAGATCTGCAAGCAATCTAATTGCCCTAAGTAGTGGCTTTAGTAACCTCTAAAATCACCCCTGTGTTTTTACATAAATTGATCTGTACTTATTCAACTTAAACACCTAAACTAAACTGCAAACTGTGAGTGAAGTCTCGTTTAGAGTCTCACACTGTAACCATCGCACCCAGCCTTCAAGGAAGCCTATATGCATAGCACTTCCCGAATGGAGTAACTGCGCTGCATATTGAGTTCACTGTGTAATAGGTGCGATGGTCAGGGAGGACTGATTTTACTCTCTGACTGTGGATTTTTGTCACTATTTTTAGTCTTATTCAATAGTCTTTTCTGTCTGTAATCAGTGTGCTTCTGTGAATACCCCCTTCTCTAGCATTATTCCGCCTCCTTGTGCAAAGAACTATAAATGTTTTTTTTATTTATTGTGCGTCGTTTTAGTTCTCTTTTGCAAAAAAATAACATAGTCGAACTGTCGTCTCTAGATCTGAAAGTGTTGTAGCTGTCGTTTTCAGTTTTAGAAAGCAATCCCATTGTTTTAGATAGTTGATTATACGGTTATCATTGCATAAGACTTGATTTACTAGTTTTAAAGTGTCAAAAAGCAATTTCTTTTTCAAAATAGCAGAGTATCTCTCTTCTTTTCACTTCGTTTTAAAAAAGAATTTTGTTGAGTACAGTCTCTTTAAAAGTATTTCAGTTTTGCATATAGTTTTATTAGTGTCATTTACACATTAAGGGAGCTAAAAACCAATAAATGCATGTGCATTTGCATCTTGAATGCTTGGCTTGATTTAGGACTGTGCATATTAGCGTGTGCTCTATGCTCAGAGAAGAAAAGATGCTTGACTTTCTTCCCCTTATTAGCTAGGATTTTCATTTTTGAAAGAAGATAAAACATCTATTTATCATCTTAGACTGCATTTAGGAGTTACACATACATCACATGGTGAACCTGAAAGGCAAACTGCTAAGCAAGATCAACTTAAAATAAATCTCAATGAATCTAACAACGCTTTGGAACTTAACGTAACATCTAGAGGTCTAGGCTAGAGACGTATTTTGGCGTCGTAAAGCCTGGTAACTGTTGCTTTCAATGCTGGTTCGGTGATTCCTCCACTCCGAGATGATAAGTGCCATTACGCACTTGTGCTCCCACATACCATCGCGTATATATTGGGAGACCACTATAAGATGCATCCTTTATCCTTAGGAACCCATGTATGTCGCCCTATCGATCGTAATGCACCGAACACAGCATTCGGGAGGACTGACTGCCGTACTGTAAAAAGTATTCTGCAGTTTTATGATTGATTTGGTAATCCTCTCTGCCTAGATCTCCAGAGAAGTCCATTTTGCTCCTTTTCAGACTCCTTAACGAAAAAGGTCCTCTGAGCGCTTGTCACTTCAAGCTCAATAAAAATTGAAGGCGACTAGAGTCATCTTTTTTTTTTCTCGACTCTTTAAAATTGAAAAAACAAGTTGTGTCCAAGAGTCTAAGAATTTATTTTAAATCGGAATAATGTCACAAATTCCCCTGTTGATCTTCAGGTTGAGAAAATGGAGTCTACCAACCAAGGATTTCCCCCTAAAGGAAATCCTAGTCCCTTCCTATCTTGGGGAGATGTTGGTCCACCCCATATGGCCACTTTGTCACTTCCAGGATTGACAATTGGCTTGCTAGTCTGGCTCTTCTCTACCTCTGTCGTTCAGAATCCCACAATTCCTAAATAGTCTAACTAGCAACTAGACGACACTAGAGTTGCTTCCCAACCTTCTACTTCATCTGATTCTCCTTCTCCTCTTTCCTCTTCGCTTGACAAAGCCGATAAATCTAAAAGTCAAGTAACTGAGAAGAAGAAGAAGTAGAAAGAGAAAAAGGAAAAGAAGAAAAAGGAACCAAAATTGAAAGGGAACAACCTAGTATCGTCTAGCAAAAATCCACACACCGCACAGTCAA
>APFE031734012.1:17052-29061 GCA_000404065.3 Pinus taeda | reverse complement strand
CCCAGGTTGTTCCCTATGACTCCCAAGGGAATACGGCCGGGGTAACCACTAACCAATCTTTGGACTACAGCTTCTAGCCCAGCTGTAATGAGAGAGGGCTCTCTCTGTAAGGTTTGTCATTGTTTTAATGAAGTTTTAGGCTAGTTATGAAGTGAATGTTTGATTGTTTTTTATGTTTGGTTGGGAGGATGCTTCTGATAGTTTTTAGAGCGTTATCTGCAGATGAAACTAATCCATTGGGCAATGGGGTCTGTAGCTGTAGTTTCCTTGAAATCCTGGCTTAGTGCAGCTGGAATTACAGGGCCTGTGTGTATTTCATAAAACAAACTATAAATTGTGAGGGTGAAATGAAAAACAACTAGCAAAGAGCAATTAAGGATTCTTTACTAAGCTGGGTAGTGGGAAGGAGGTCTATTACTTAGGAGCAATTACTTGAATTCCTGAAATAACAGAGCACTGTGATGATATAGTATGAAAGGTAGCACTGAAGAATTACTCTTTCGATACCATACCTGAAGAAAACATATGAAATATCTAGGATTGAGCTCAGGGTAATCAAAGATTAAGTCCTGGGACTATTCTTTTTCCTTGCCATTTAGATATTGAGTACATGGAGAGCATGAATGATATATGAAAGTATAGCAAACATATATGTAACAGAGAGTAACGAGAAAACTTATTGAGCCATGGAATACACAGGAATCCTGCAACTTTGAGCCATACACCATCAAGACATCAAGAGACACAATGCTTGGAGAAATCCCATCATCCTTTGTATTAGCTATCTGAATATTTACAACATAAGAGTAACAGAAGAGATATCAAGAGATTTCTTACATCCGGAGTCCAACCCCTGCTAACAAATGCGAGGGGGAATATATAGAAGTCTAATACAAAAATATCTCAGGCATTGAGTCATCTGAGAGGGAAATATCTTCTTACACTCGTACATTGCTTGTAGATGAGAAATAATTACAATCTTAAATGAGTTATAAAAGCTCTTAACTCCCATCAGAGTAATTTTGACCTTTGGGGTTTGTGGAGTCGGTTGAGCGGCTTTATCATAACTGCTGAATGATGTGTTGTGCAACTGTCACTTTCTTGTGTCTTCTTGGCCCTGCCATCTGTGCTTGCTGATGCTGTTGTTGCGGCCGAGTACCTGTGCTGAGTTGGCTCAGCGTCTTCATACCTGCTGATGTATCTTTTGTCCAGCTGTGTATGCAATGCAAATTTTTTGTTGAAGAGAAAGTCGTGATTACTTAACTTTGATTCAAAAGTAATCTTATTAATTCCTGCCATGTATCTGGTGGAGGCAACTGATGTTTCAAAATTGACCCCATGGTCTCATCAGCCTCTGTATACTTATAAAAGTGAGGTGGCTCATCAAATAAGTGTGCAACTTCATTTTTAATATAAAACAAATTATCTATTCTATCGAAAAGAATTTGCCCTGTTACTGGGCCTGCTTGTGAAGATGTACTGGGTGCTTCAGCGATCTGTGTTGCTGCAAAACTGCTTACTCTCTTGACATATTTCTCATGTGAGAGTAATTTTCCTGATTCTAATAAGTTAGGGAGCCCTCTATCCTGTAAGGCCATGAACCTGTTCTGGAATTTGTTGATGTCAGCTTGCATATCCTGGATTCTTCTGTCCAGGGTCTGAATCAGGTTTTTCATTGTCAGGACTCTTTTGATTAAGGAGATGGTTTCAGTCCTGTTTCCAATTCCCATTCTCACCAGCTGGGAACTTGTCCTGTAATTGAGCACTTCTATCATCTTGGGGGAAATCTCAGGCATATTGCCTAGAGATGCCCTTGCCCTCTACAATTCTTTTCGTGCTCTGCCAACGAGTGCCACTTGCTCATATATGGCCTCAATATATTCCCATTGGTTGATTATTGATTGTCCAATGGTGGTCCAGATAACTTTCTTGAGCTCTGCTGTAACTTTATCTAAAGAGAGCTCTTTTTCTAGCTCTGCAATCCTCTTCTTCAGAGCCTTCACTTCCCTTTCCCTCTCAGCCACATTTTTCTTTGATTTGTCATATTTCTCATTTATCTTTGCTAGGCTGTCCTGGACTTGGCTAAGCTCTGACATCTGGGCCTCCAGCACCTGTATTTCTTTCCTCAGCTTCTGCATGTCCAGGCTTTCAGCCTGCTCTGTTGTTGGTGCTGAGGTATCTGGAGCATCCTGCTGTGCTTGTTGCTTTGGAGGGACACTGTCTTGAGGGGTTTCCTCAAGGTTTATTGTTTCTGTAGGCAGCTTGGAAGATTTCCCTGCCTCCCTCTGCTGCAATGTTGCTTCCAATGTGGTTTCTGTATCCTACAGCTTTTCTTGTGTTTCAATCAGCTCCTTGTATAATGTCATTAATAAGGAAGCTGCATCCTTTTCTTGCCTCTGCTGGGCAACCTCATCTGTCTGTGGGTGGAGATTTGGGGGGATCTTCAATTTCTTCTTTATTGCAGCCATGTCTGCATCCCTCAGCTTAAGGACTTGTTGCACAGCCTTAACATCATTGGGGTCATGCCCAAACTCTATGATTATTTCCTCTAGGGCCCTGATCCTATTATCTTTAGCTTGAGAGGATGCCTTCTCCAATTCAAGCTATGCTGCAGTGTTGTTTAGGCTATTCTCCACCTGTAATTAATCAAGGTCTTGTCTGCCAAAGTGGCATAGACCATCTCACCCGTCTGTTTGTGAAGCTCGATCTGATCTATGGGGTGGATGTCTTTTGACAGGACTTCCAAATTAGTCCTGATATAGTCTGCAGCTGTTTGTAGTTGCTACACTGTCGGAGTGAAGTGGCTCATGGTCATCTTGCCTTTTTGCACATCAAATGCAGACATGAGCCTTTGCTGATTTGCAGGAGCCATATTTAACAGGTGATTGTAGAGCCGAATTTTTATTGGCTCACTCCTTCGTTTGGCCTCTTTGAATTGTTCTTTTATACTTGCAGTTGTCCCCTGCTGCTGCCCTGAGGAGCTCACCTCTCCTAATGCTGCCTTATCTTGCTCCTGTTGCAGGGAGCTGGCAGAAGCCTCCATACTTGGCATCTCCTCCTCTGAGAAGGGATTTAACCTTTTCTGCTTCTTGGATGTTTCAGTGAGGGGGGTTTCCCTCTCTCTTTTTCTACTAATATCCTCCCTTTGAGGGGTTTGGAGGATGGAGGAATCAACTCTAGAATCCTGTCTAGGAGGCGCCATTGGTGTTGTCTTTTCTTGGGTAGCCACCTGGGCCTCTCCTTTCTGCTTCTCCTGACCCTGTTGGTCTCACTGTTGCTATTCCTGCTGGGGCTACTGTTGACGGCCCTGTTGGCCCTGTTGTTCCTCTGGTTTTTCCATAACTTTATCCTTGCCCTTGCTCTGCCCTTGATTTGTAGTTTGCACTACCTCTTGTTGTGTTGCAGAGGATGAAGCAGCTGCTCCTGTTTGAGGATTTGGCAGAGAAAGCACCTAAGAAGGACATTCCAAGTCAGCCATTTTTAACAAATGCCTTCTAGCCCTTTCAACTAGCTCTTCTTGAGACACAGGCTCCTCTAATGTGTTTCTTCTCCACTTCGGTTCGTTAGCATGTCTTAGAATGTGGAACATGCTCTCATGCTCATAGCTAGAGAGCTTGCATTTATGCCTTCTCAAGGATATAAAGTTGTTAGGGTCATAGGGCTTCCAAAGGAAGCTTTGTTTTAGGCCAAGGCCTTCCAACATCCTATCTGCTTCTTTCCATCCTTCTCTTCTATTTAGGATGAAATGGCCAAGCTGGTTTCTAACTTTAAGTTGTGCCTTTTTACCCTTTCCTGCAAAGTGCACCTGGTCGGCATTGCCAAATTGCCTGAAATACTCGAAGGCAAAGAGCCTCATGGGCACAAATCTGGGCAGCTTGTATGGGCGCAGCTCACACCCATATATTCAAATCACAGTGTAATGCTGGTAAAAGTACCAATCTCCTATGCTGTAGGCACTGGACAGTTGCAGAATCCTCTGCATCTCGTTAGAGAGTCTTGGAGGGGGTGATGTCTAGAGCAGAGACAAAGCTGGATGGATGAATAAGTCTATGAACTCAGAATATGTAGAAGGTGAATATGCAAGGACATGGAAGACTGAGCTCCAGTATACCACTGATCTCGGGTTTCCTGCTGCATCAGTTCTCTTGATTTCAATGGATAACTTCTCATATTGGTAATAGAGGATAAGATGATAAATATATGAGGTGTATCTGAACACCCTCTCTCTGGACAAGTGTAGAAATTGCTCATGTATCTTGTCAGAGATATATGTAGCATAGTCATAACAAATGGGGGCCTTACCAGGGGTAAACATTGTCATCATCACTAGCACAATTTCCTCTATAAACTCCATTGCTTTGTACCCCAGCACTGAGCTTATCATGTATGCCAAGTCCAGGCCTAGTTGATTTAAATAGCCATCAAAGATGGGAGGATGCAGCACTGTGTCAGATTTTTTGATAAACAATTGATTCAACTTTAGGATCTCTACCTCTGTGAGTATCTTGGCTCCTTGATTGATTAGGTCCAGCAGGGATAAAGGAACCAATTTCCTTTGAGTTTTGAATTGGAGCATTTCCCTGATGGCCTCAGGGGTGGTGTAAAATACTACTGCACCTTGAGGGTTGAGCATAGCCCTCTGCATAGGATCATAGCAGATAGCACACAAGTGGATGAGGTCAGGGAACTGGTTGACCTGGGGCATCTTGAAGATTGGGAGGGAGGACTCCCAAATGCCTAGGATATCTGTTCCATCTCTGTGCTTAGCCCTGAGCTCATTTAACAAATGAATGTGAAACGTACATTTGGATGGGGTGTCCTCTGAGATTTGGTAATTTAGGTCTGCCAAATCTTGCCAGTCCAGCTCTCTCTGAGGAGCATTCAAGGGAGTAACATTGAGGGCTACTGATGCTGAGGGGGTATCCATGTCTGTTCAAATGTTTCTTGAAATGATGAGCATGCTTAGCTGAGAAAATGGAATTGAGAGGAACGCCGAGTAACAGGATTGCTCTACAGCAGAATAGGATAGTACTGGGATCTCAGAGAAGACTTCTTATACAGTTTAGCAGACCTCCTTTGACAATTTAGGAGCAGGTTATGAGTTCACGATTGCGTGAACAGAGAAGGGTTTTCACTAAAATTGAAGTGTAAAATGGCTCTGCCAAGGTTTTCTGGTGAAATTTCAATGTTCTGCCGTGCTTAGGTGTATTTTACAATTATCTGTGAAAAAACCAGTTTGCGAGGAAGTGGATGGGCAAATACCTGTTTAACCAATAGCTCGGGACGAAATAGCAGTTGGGTTGGCGCTTTGAGCTTCTGCGGATGGTCTGGAGTAGGCTGGTAGACTGCTGGTCGTAGTTTGCATGCAGACAGCGCAGAGGTTCTTTTTGCAGAAAATAATAGAAAAATGCGAAAAACCGTAAAAATATGGCCTTTTTGCTTTATTGGCGTGTTTTTTGAGTGACGTCAGCATGACGTCAGCATGTGGGTCCGGGTTGGATGACGTCAGCAGGACGTCATCAGGTGACGTGGCGGCCTGAGATCGGTCCATGGGGGCGATGAGGTGGCGGCCAGGTGGGCGAATGGGGGACGGGGTGCGCGGTTGTGGCATTGACGTGGGTAACAGCAGGGCGGGGATGTGGGAGGACAGGTGTCACCATATCGGGCCCCCTCCTGCACGGCAAGGAATCTGTCAGAGGGGGCTCCGATGGAGTTTAGGAGTGGCGCGTGTCCCTGCGTGACGTAAGCGTCTGACAGATATCGGAAGGTATCTGTCGGACGTCGGGGGCCTTCCGAAATCCATGAGAGCCGTTGATCTGCAGGCGCACGATCAGACGACTGTTGGGCGAGGGACCTGCACGGCGGATAAAGTCAATCTTTGTTAACGGTCAGACATCGGGTTCCTCCGAAATTACTATTGGCCATAGATCTGGCAAGGCCGCGATCGGATGGTCATCGGGTCAATCAACTGCACGGAGGATAACAGTGAGTGGGCGGGTTATAAAATAATATTTCTCGGCAAGTACGCCCGACGGGACCCTCCACTTTATGAATGAATTTCAATAGTTTTGGATGATTTTCTTTAATAAACTCATATTTTCCTGCCAACATTAGGAAACGGAAAAAACCAAAGTATTTCACGCAAATTTTTATACAAGGCATGTGGGGCAAAACTTTAGGAAAAGCGGGTTTCGATGAATTTATATGAACAAGGCACAAATTGGCTCCCGACCTTAGGATAAGGCACGAAAGGTAGGTTTTCATCATATTTTTTCCCTTTAATGGTATAAGGGGGCTCAAAAGGGTTTCTTTAAGGGTTTTCAGGCAAAAATGGAGACTTGGGTAGGGGGATGGGTTCAGATGGAGAAAAGGGGCTAAACATGGGTTCTTGACCTTAACCAGATGTTAATTCAATTCCCAGGGAGTGGAAATTATGGCTATAGTGCCAAGGAGGGGATATTTATACATTGTGTGGGGTTTATACACCATGGTGTTATAATTATAGGGGAAATGAAGTATAGGGAGCTAAATAATAGAGTTAGCTGTTAGTGTGGGAGGAAAATATAGATGGGGATCAGTACA
Organism: Pinus taeda; assembly: GCA_000404065.3. Taxonomy (NCBI): domain Eukaryota; kingdom Viridiplantae; phylum Streptophyta; class Pinopsida; order Pinales; family Pinaceae; genus Pinus; species Pinus taeda. Next base: position 22,479 of record APFE031734012.1, on the reverse strand, counting down.
ACCAAGTTTTCATGAAAACAACTTAGTGTAAAGAGTAGATCAAAATGAAAAGACTTTTGCACAAGAAATGTGGCTTTTAAAGGCCATAAGAACCATCACAAAGCCTTAAGTTTATCTTATGTACACAACTTGTGAAGGGGTGTTAGTAATGAGTGATATACAAATGGAAAAAAGGAAGTTAGTCATGCTCCACTATGTTACTTTGCCTATACATGTTTAGCAAAGTTGATCTTGGAAGAAACATCACTTCTGCAACCCCATCTACCTACCCAACTAATTTGCCTAACATTCTTTATTCCTTCTTGGAGGGTGCACTTGGACTTGCAAACCCTTTGTGTGCCTTTTCTTTTGCATTGGCTTTTTTGCTTTCATTTCCTATCTAGTACTACCCTTATTCTTTCCGAGGCCCCAGATTAAGCAGTTGGGAACCTTAGTTTCTCTTCCTAGCTACTGATCTACCAAGATTAAACAGTTTGGATAGATTTCTTTCTCTATTCTACAACATAAATTGAAAACATGGCATGATCTAGATTAGACTGTTGGGTCATCCATCAAACTTTTGTGAATATGCAGGCATATACACACCTTGTGTTTTCTTGCAAATATGGAACCTTTGTAGCAGCAAAATGGAGCATATTTGGCACTTGTATTTGCCAATCATGAAATATGAAACCTATTGGTATAGGTATCCAACACAGTGAACGGAATAACCCAACCCGACTTAATCATGGTGATGGAGTGAAAGTGTCATATTGAAGAGCGACCTGCTACCAATAAAATTCTTCAAGTTTTCTTCCCTTTTTCCCGAGTCATTGTTGACCAGTACCTCTTTATTTTTGTCAAGCTTGAGGAGGATAACATATGCTTGTTCTATAATTTTCCCTTCAGGAAAACCTGTCACTATGTTTTAGTGAGCCAAGTGACATTGAAACTCGTTCTTGTCTAGATGGACAAGTTTGTCACTATTGTTTTAACGAGTTTAATGACAAGGATAACTTGGTCCTTTTCATGATTAGAGAGTTTGAAAAGGGACGAAAAAGAAACTCCAGCAGTTTTTTTTTGTATTAGAATCCCTTAAGTCCAAAAAAGATTAAAATAATACAAAAGGGATGACTTTTCCGATCACTTTAGCGAGGCGAAAAAGACAAGGGCTCAATCTTTTTGTGTGATAATCCCTTGGGTCCAAAAGGATTGAAATACAGGAGGTATGGCACTTCCAATCACTTTAACGAGCTGGAGAGGCCAACTTCTCGACAATATTTTTATATTTAACGAGTCTAAAAAGAGTTTAAAAGAGACTCGTTTTTTAAGAATGAGTGGTGTTTTGGGGTAGCAACTGGTTCCAGGTAAGTTTGGAACTTCTCAAAACATGGCAGTGTGGAGAGGGTGGCTAACAGGAGCACTCATCGCAGTTGTTCCTCAAAAAGGTAAACAATCAAGTGGAAGTGTATGAGCAGCCAAAATAATGGAGGTGACGATAGGAACACAACCACGATTCGAAAGGCTGATAGCAAGGCAATCACAAAGGTTAATTACCAAGGGTGGATTCATTTTTTAATGAGCTTGAATCGGAAGAAACTATGTTGAGTGGTGAGTTTATTTTTTAACGAGCTTGAACCTTGTAGAAACTTTGCTCATGTGGTTTGCATGCCCCCAACATGATGAAAAGGAGAGTCTCTTGTAACCAGATGGAAATCATTGTGGTGAAGCAGAATGTATTCATCCAGAATAGACAAAGGTGAATGGTGTGACAGACCAGTGTGGCAGACCAATCACATAACCTACAAGGAAACTTATCTTTACAACTAGATGCATGCCCCCCAAGCTTCATTACATTCACCAGACTACTCATGGTTATGAGGTGGATGGAATGAAGGTTCTTTTTACGATATCAAGTGAAAGACTCAACTGGAATTTTGCTCCAGGGGTCCTTGTTTTACATTTTTTGATAGAAAATAAAAAACTAAAGGGTGATTAAGGTCTCTTGAATAATATTCATTATTATTTTGAAGGTGGGAACAATGGTGGTAATCTTCCCATGGTGCCTCTCTTATCATCATCGACTATATGAGCCCTTCATCTGTAGAATGTACATGGGACCAAGGATCGGAAGAGGTGCCATACTCTAGAGACCTGTCTATCTAAACACTCAATGAGTGTTGATTTCAGTTTGCTGCCCAAGCCTAGAAAATTGATTTCTACAAAATTTCTATGGGGCTTAGGGGTAATAGCTGGCGATGATCCATTTCATAAAAATGTTCAGAATTCTTCTTAATCTTTGATAATGTAGAAGATATCATATGACAGGTTTCCACTATGGTCACTTCCGCCAAATTACTTGGAGGCGGGAGGGCAAAAATACCCATTAATACGGGGTCTTTTAGGAGACCTATTATGACATTTTGAAGCGATTGAGAGCTTCCATGGATCATCGGAATGCTTCTAGTAGCTTTTGAACTGTTGGGGAAAAAGATTAGTTGGTCAACGATTGTAATTCCTCCTTGAAAGGGAAATGCAATGTTTCTAAAATATGTTGACACAATAGCAACCATAGTGTATATCCAGGGCCTGCCCAGTAAGATATTGTAGTCAGAGTTTCCATCAATGACCTCGACTTCAATTTCTACTGTCTTGCCCCCAGTTCAACTTGCAAGTTACTTAATATCCCATAAGGTGTGTATGTCCTTCCATCAAACGCTTTTAATGTTGTTGACGATTGTGACAAGGGTCGTGAACCTAAAGTTTTCTAGCAACTCATTTACATAATATAGGTAGATGCCCCCTCGTCAATGATTGTTCGATGAATAGTTTTTTTGAGGGCTCTTACTTGTATAAGGAAAGCGAGTTTGGCTGGTAACTGAGGTTCATATCCTTTATGGTTAAAGGCCACAAGATTTGAATCGTTGGGTCAATCCCACCTATTGCTGATAATAAAGCTTGCTTTTGGGAGGGGCAATTCTGCAGTACTTCAAGTGTCAACATAGCGGATGGCGATTGAGCTAGATCCTCCACTATATTAAAATTTTGTGATGCTCAAGCATGAGGATTAAATGTCGATTTATGTACTACTCCCTTTGGCGGCTTTATAGTTAATTCAGGAATGACGGGTGGCACAACTTCTGACGAAGTTGTTGTCGAACTACTGGGTTGATCTATAGTCTTGTTGTTCGACATCTATAGATTCCCATAATCTTTATTCCTTGTCGATATCAAAGCATCATTTTGCTATTTCGAGATGGACAACATAAGCACTTAGGATGGTGAAGCATGATCGATAGCAACCATATTAGTTTTTGGGTTTGGAAACGGATCGGTCAATACTGTTGAGGTACTTGAAGTCTTTAAGACTTTCACCACCTCAGCTCAATGCAAACAATCTTTTGTCCAATGTTGCTCATTACATATGAAACACGGTTGACCTAATTTCTTTCGCCCAATAGGGTTTCCAAAATATTTCTCAGGAGTCGAATCTTCCTATTTCTTCTTTTTGTTTTTCCCTTTCTTCTTGCCCCTTGGCTGCTCAGGTTCTTTGCCCTTGTCAGATGACACGGCATTAACCTCCAAGGAAAGAAGTTTGTCATTTTTTTTTACGAGAAACTGCAAGGGATTTATCAGATGGAGCCTTTGCAGTTTGCGTACTTGAGGTACCAATCACGCCATCACCGACATGAGAGTCCCTGTTTGATTTAGGAGGGGGGAGGAATAGAAAATTCTGGTCTAGGAGCGTCAGGAATTTTGTCATAGAGCATGCCAGACTGAGTATAGATCAGGTCCAAATATTGTGCACGAGCAATGACTTGCTCTTTAGTGAAAACTTGTCCTTTTGCCATATCTTCAGTAATAGAAGGCAATAATGACGTAATAAACCACTTAGCTAGAAGTTGATCAGGAACATATGTCTTTACCATTCGACGACGATGTCGCCACTCATGAATATGATCAGATATGTGAGTGGTTGTTGTCTATATAAAGTTGGTAAGGAGTTTTGTTCCCGTTTCGTACCTTATGAGTAACTGAAAGTCGGTTATAAAGGTAGTGGCAAGGGTACTGAAGTTTTCAAATGAAGCTCTAGGCAATTCAATGTACCATTTCGCTGCCGGACCAGTTAGCATTCGCTGAAAAAGGTGAAGCCTAATCGAATCATCATTGAGGGTGTTAGATGAACACCACAAATGAAAATTCATTACGTGATTCGATGGATCTTCACCCGGATTTCCATTTAATTTAGGAATATCAAAGGGAATTTTATGAGGAATCGCTGGCCACCAAGGGGCATAAGCAATTGGATCATTCGTTAGCTAGTTTAGATCTAGTAATTCTAAAGTTGCTACAAAGGACAATTGTTGTTTCAGGTTTGGCGAAGCCCAGGATAAGATGGGATTGCCTGAGCAATAGGTCTTTGCATACCAGCATAATGTATCTAATGTTGATAACTTTGATAAGGTTGATAGGCATAACCATTATAGTATGGTTGTTGATAACTATTTTGAAAATACGGTTGCCCATTACCAACAAAGCTTTACTGCTCATGTCCTTAGTAAGCTTGCTGGAATTGCGGTTGTTGATATTGTACCAGTCGTGGTTGTTGGACCATTTGTTGTTGTCTAATACTGGATGTTTGACCAAGATGAGGGGTGATAGTACCTGTTTGAGCTTGAGTCATTCCAGTTAAGGAGGCACTAATTTGAGGTTGTGATTGAGCCATGGAGACAAGAGGTTGTTGTATTACAACCTGAGAGACTTGAGGTTGACATACATCAGGAACCACTTGTACTTGTGGCACAGTCACAATAGCAGGTGTAGTGGGAATGTTCAACATAGGTTGATTTTGTTGCATTGAATATACAACTCTTAGCTGTTGAGGCAGTATTGGTACCCAACCACTGGATGTAATTCCAATTTGACCTGAATTTTGTTGTGAACTCTCATACGGTTGTTCTCCAAGAGGGAACAATGAAAAAGCATACTGCCCCCCATATGGTGACAATCCAGTGTTCAAAGGATAGACTTGTCTTTGGAGATTGGATTGCTCAAATTGATACTAATGTGTAGGATCAATTTGCTGAGTTTCAACATAAGAAATTCCAGATAGGATTCCAAATGAACAAAGAGGAACATACCATGTGTCTAGTCAATTTAACGTCTTAAATTGCTCTACATAAATTATCAATCCGGGTATCGTAAACTGATGAAGTGTGGTGCACCATATGTGCTTAGTTAACCTTTTTCTTACTTTGTTGTTTTATAGATTTTTTTTTTTTGGGGGTTTTGTTTTTGTTGGTTTCCTAAAGTATCTAATGCAAATGGAAATCCTATTCTAAGGTCTTAAGAATACTTTTAAAGGTCAAGTATGGATGTAGATTTCAAGACAAAGTCTATGTCCCTAATGGTAACTTCCAAAACTTACCACTTCAAAAGATCTTAAAA
>APFE031734008.1:0-11333 GCA_000404065.3 Pinus taeda | reverse complement strand
TTCTTAATTGCTACCCTTTCACGCTATATCTTTCACAGTGATTATTGTTTCAGGAATTCAAGTTTGCTCCTGAGGAATATATCTCTTTCCCACACCCCAGCTTAGTGGAAAATTCTTAATTGGTTTTCACTGGTTGTTCACATTTCACCATCATAATTTCAAGTTTGTTTTATGAAGTATTTAAATGGCCTAATTCCAGCTTCCCAAACTCAAGATTTCAAAAAACCAGTAGCCACAGACTCCATTGCCCAATGGACTAACATTATCTGCAGATTTCCACTTTAGGTACAGAAAGACATCCTTCCAACCAAACATAAACCAAAACCCTTACTTCATAGCTAGCCTAAAAATCTCCACAGAATAGAGACAAACCTTAAAGAGAGAGCCCTCTCTGATTACAGTTGGGCTAGAAGCTGTAATCCAAAGATTGGTTAGTGGTTACCCTGACCGTATTCCCTTGGGAGTCAAAGGGAACAACATGGGTGTTAACAAGTACTTCTAAACATAGGAGTTTGGCCAATGAGCATTTTGGCCACCTTGGGTGAGAGGTGAAACTGCTAAAAATAACATTTTCTAAAAATAGCATTTCTGGGTCCCTTCCTATTTTTAGCAGTTCCTAGTCTAACTATAGGAAGTAAAAAAGAATTTGATCTTACCAGTAGTTTAAAATATTAATTAATTAATATCCATGAGTTAATTAGTTAAGGAAAAGAAAACTTGAAGTCTTTGTGAGAACATGCAATTATTTCTCCATGCATTGGGGAATGTGTCCTTGTTTTGCTCCACTGATTGAGGAATTAAGGATGAGATCTATATTGAGAGGATCAGTTGACTTAGTTTAACTTAGTCAAGTTCAGTTAGATTAATTTAACAAGTTGTTAAATTAATGAGATATAGTTTATTGATGCTTGCATGCATGTGACAACTATTATTTTCAAATAACTATGTATTCACTCATGGATAACTGATGCATGTCAGTTCAGACAAAAACCGATTTGAGATCAGAAAGGGACAGTGTACTATCAGTTTGATGAATATTTTTACTATAAATTAAGCTCATCCATGATGAGGATTTATCTCCTTCAGGTTTGTGCAATTAGATAAGAGGTTAGTGAGTGTGTGAAGACGCCAATTCACACAGGTGGCAGCACTAGACCCCAAGGAATTTGCACAAGGAAATAGGAGACTTGGAGGACAAAGGAGAAGGTTTGTGAGAAGACTTTGACTGTCTATGAGCAACAGAGGGATTTCAGAGAGAGCAGGATAGGTTGTGAGTTTATTCTTTCTATAATCTAGACTATATTTCCACTTGTATGATAATACAGAGTTGGGGTTTTACGCTGAGGATTTCCCCGGGTAAATTCTTCTGTGTTATGTGTGATTGATTCCTTCTTATCAATTATATGTGTTCTTATTGATGTTGCTCATGTTCGATTAAGCTTCCACTAAATTTTTTGTAGAAGTAGATCAAGTGTTTTACTTTAGTACATTGCATTACCAGGTGATCTACAGGTGATAAATTTTTACATGGTATCAGAGCTAGCTGATTTGTAGAAAAAGTTCTACATGGTATCAAAGCTAGCTGATTTGTAGAATGATTCTACAAAATTATACATATAAGCTTTTCCCAAATAACAATAAAAATATGTGTTATTTTCATGCATCCAAATCAAATTTATCCAAAAGGACCCAACCCCTCAACCAATATCATGTGAACATATGTTACCTTTCATGAAAATACATTTTCTTCTTGAACATACAAATAGACTTTATCCTATTATAAATAATTATTTTCAAGAAGCCAAATGCTATATGCATGAAATACATATTTTTTTATTTTCAAAGGGTAAAACATATTAGTTAGTATTCCTATGCATACAATTATATAAACTTTATTCAATGAACCTATCCCCTCAATTATTACTTTTGGTGCACACAAATATGCAAAAAAGAAATTAACACAATGGTTATTATTCCTATTCATGAAAATGCACATATTTTAATTTTTTTCCAAAAGAGTCTTTCACAAATAAAGCTTGACACCATCTTGTATGCAAACACACAGTCTTTCTAGTTGAAGGTTAACAAATAATATTATTTGAAAATTCATAATCTTTCCAAATGAAAGCTAACATATAGTATATTATTCTTGTATATGCATAACACTCTTTAAAAGAAACCGTGTAAATGGATATTCCTTTTTAAAAGAAAACTATTACCTTAGTTGGTGTATACAATATATACCCTTCTAGCACAATAACTTTTATTAAATTGCACAATATTAACCATTATTTTCTGCATGTAACATCCATGTTTCTTTTCCAAGAGACTAACTCATTAATTAATTCATTCTCATGTATTAAAAAATAATCAAAAGAAATGGACATAATAGCTATTACTCTTGTATGTAGACATAATCCTCTCCAAAGGAAACTAGCATAATATATTTTCAATTATGCATGAAATCCCAATTAGTTATTTTTTTTACGCATGAAAGCTACATTTCCTCCCAAGAAATCTATCTCAAAAGTTTTACTTTCCATGCATGTAAAGTGCATTTCTTTCCAAGAAATATATTTCAGTCAACTATTATTTGCATTCATGCAACACATTTTTGTTTTCAAGGAGGAAATTAACACAACAATTAATGTCTCTATGCATAAATAATCTTATTCCTTTTTTCAAAATATCTATTATTATTTTGCACATAAAGAGATTTAACACAATGAACTAATCTTTTGTGTATGTAAATACACATTTCGTTTTCTAGGGATCTCGGAAAATAGTTATTATTTGGTTGCACAAAGTTCCCATTTAACATTTTTCAAGTAAAACGATTTCGATAATTTAGTTATTATGCACACAAAATCCATAAATACATTCCCATAATTTCACAGCAAATCCTTTTAAGAAAAGAATTATATTTAACCTATGCTCATGCACACAAGAACCGTGGATTTTTTTTCTAATAATATATTTTTTTAAAGACTTAGAACATTTAAACACATGTTTATTTTTTCTTGAAATTATGTAATAATTATTATTTATATGCAAAAATTCCTTTCCAAGAATTTAGTATAATAGTTATTAGTCATATAGGTATATTTCTTTCATGTAAGAACACCATATATATATATATAACCAAGCACAAAACAAATTTTTATTTCAAAGCATCTATTCTCTTCCAGGGAACCAACATCATGATTATTGTTTTGTGCACCTCTACATGTATTCTTTTCCTAAAGAAATAATAATATTTTTTCTTTCCATACTTTCAAGAACACATATTTCTTTACAAGAAACTAAATGCATAATACCTACTCCTTCATGCATGACCTACTCCTTCGTGCATGCAAGCATGTAATTCTTTTCAAAAAAACAAACGTATAATAGATACTTTTATTGGATGAAAAAGAAAATACTTATTTTCAAGAACTCAAGTGCACAATAGTTAATTTTTTAATGCATAAAAATATATAAACCTTCCAAAGAAGACCCATGCAAAATATATTATTCTTGCGTGCAAATGTAAACTCTTTCCAAAATAAGGCTGACACAATTTATGAAATAGATTCATATGAAATATTTTTGACACAAATACTTATCTTGGTACCCATGATAGCCAATGAACCCCATCCAAACTAGGTTAAGTTGAGTGGTAATAGTATTTTCATAGGCCTTAAAAGGATTTCCAATGATATATTCTAACTAGGAATTCAACTCTTGAACACTCATATGAGCATCCAAATTTTCTCACATCACGCCTAATGATGCAACATTTACGGGTTTCCTCTTCCCTAAAACAACATTCATGAGCTTCAAACTTGTGACAAAGCCTAAGACAAAACTTAGGATTACGAGGAAATAGTGCTAATGAGACTGAAGCATGAAGGGAGATGATTAGAAGAGAAACAATAAGCTAACAAAGATTCAAATCGAGAAGGAATGAAAACTTTGATAAGAACTGTAAATATACGAGACCCTTGATATTTGAATGTCTTGGAGATGTGTTTATGAATGTGAAAGATGTCAATGTTGCAAATAAGAAGATGTCATGATGAAAGACCATCATGAAAGGTAACTTTTATTTATGCTCATTTTTATTTTTGAACAACATCTGATTGGGTTGAAATAGGGCTACCAAAAGAAATTTGTATATGTCAGCTACAACTGAGAATGGATGGAATGTACTAAAATAAACATGACCTAGAAGAGGTAGTTGTATGAAGGAAAGCTAGGTGTCGACAGAAGATCTATTTCGAAGGAAAAGAAGGATAACATGACTATTGGTTAAACCCTATGGTTCATTGAAGGAAAGTGATGGATGGATGATTCCTTACAAGATCAAGGCTTCATGATGAACAATTTAAAATTCATGACATCGAAAGGAGGGGACATACAAGTAGTTGATAGTACCATAATCTCCACCAAAGCATTGTTGTTGGAAACAAGTCCCTAATTGAGATGGAGATTAAGCAAGTCCCAAGTTAAGAGGGAGCTTTAAATATTCCTTTTATAGGAATGAGTTGGTCCTCCCTAGTTAAGAGGGAGTGACAGATATGGTTCTCTACTTCATGTGTCATGCACTAGACTAGGACTTACTGTTGTAAGTCTTAGTGAAGGCCATGAGGAGAGATATACACATAATTATTTTCTTCATGTTATGAAGAAAGAATGGAGGATTCAGTAAGAATCAAAGATTGATTTCGATACTCTTTGAGGATGTGGTAGGGAATCCAATAGGTAAGAGTAGTTAAAGAGGAAATTCCTTGAGGATGTGTTATTACAAGATAGGATTTGTCGTAAAAGGGTGTACCTTGTGAACACCCAGGTGTGGTATGTGCCTTAATAGATAATGATGATGGTTTTTATCAATCATTGGTCTCACCATAATTGTGCCACGATATTGTGGAGAGATAGAATTGTTAGTCAAGGCCTTGCTATGTGACAATGTTGGTTGGTATGATAAGATTCTCTAGCATAAGCTAAGGAGGTAGCTTATGAGATGGCTTACCAATCCAACTTTCGTTATGAGAATTCTTTAGTTTGAGAATGTCCAATTACCTTGTATGGATTATGAATTCCTTCTTAGTTAAGAGGGAGTGTTGAAATATGTAACTAGGTTCAGTCTGCACAATGACATATTAATGATGATTTTATGTATTTGATGTAAAGATAAAAGGAAATTTATTATATTCATTCTTGAGGCATGGTTTTCATGCTCAAGGGAAATTTATTTTATAGGTCAAGCACCCATTTAGTGCTTCTAAGGCTTTTGACTGAGTCAAAAAGTCACAAGGGTCATTGTCATGTATGGAAGACCCTTTTGGGCATGTTACATATTGTAAAGAAAATTTCATTTGAGTCAAAATAAAGTCAAAGAGCCTCTAAGACCTTGTCATGGTGCCTTAAGCAAGTCAATCTGAAGGAAGAAATTCATACCCCTGGAAAGCCTATATATAAAAAGGAACTCAACCTCATTTGGACACAAAAAAAGAAAGTTTGATCTCATAAAGAAAGAAGTTGGAAAAGGAACAAAATCAAGTATAAGAAGAATAAAATCAAGATCGAAGCTTTGGATCTCTCTCTCTCTCTTGTGTTATGGTTGCTAAAGTTTGTTGGGAAAGTTGAGTTTCTAGAAAATTGTTGGGAAAGTCAAAGTGCTGGAAAGTTGTTGGGAAAGTCAAATTGATGGAAAGTTAATGGGGTCAAAGCTACAAAAGAAACTATTAGGTTAAAGTTATAGAAGGCAATGTAACATCAGTTGTAGACTAGTCTTGAGTGTACAGGTGTTGCATGTAGTCAGATGACCAACCTAAGGAATTGTGTAATTCAATTAGAGGATTTTCCTAAATAATAGGGGAGAATTCCTAAAAGAACATATAAAGGAAATAAGATCTCAAGCTGAGGAGATTTTTGACTAAGTCTGGGTCAGTGACCTTCAGTGAGTAGAGAGAAAGATTATGCACTTGCAAGGTGAGCTCAGTTGAGAAAAGAAATTGTAATACATCTCTATTCATTTGATTAATGCAAGAGGCATTGGGGTTTTTAGTAGATTATTTCCCCAGATAAAAATAATTATTGCATGTGTGTTATGCATTCTTGTAGGTCTGAGATTTCTATTCTAAATTGTGAAATAATGTCCGCAGAGAAGTAGTGTAGGTTTGTGTCATGTGATTTTGATTAAAAATTCATGAAAATATGAAAATATACAACCTAATTGCTACCTGGGATTAGAGTTCGATTCACAATAGAGAAAAAATTTTGAAGTTGTTTCTTAGAGGTTCAAATTTGAAGATTAGAGTAGTGAGATTTCTCGAGAGCTGAGAAGAAGACCTTCAATGGACCAAGGCTAGAGTATGTCTTGGAAGGCACCTCTAATTTTGTTGCATGTAAGGACCACATAGAGGCAGTATTGGATGACAATGGATTGTTAGAATAAATCAAGACAAATGTTGCAAAACCACAAGCATTTGATGCCCAAAACCTTGCCTAGTGGGAGAAAGATGTAGCCAAGGAGAATAATCTTGGAGGTAGTACAGAATCATAGTTTCTCAAATCTCCATAGAAAAGAAACATTTTTTGCGATGTGGAAATCACTGAAAAATGTTCGAGAATAGTAGTGACCACGAGAAGTTGGTGCTTAATGATAAACTTCTAAGTATCAAGTTGCAAAAGAATGACACAATTCTGCGGTATCTTAGAAAGTTTACAAAGTGTTGTGATGAACTTGGCGGGGTTGGTGTTAACGTGTTATGCATTAATTTGTCACACTCCCCATCTCATACCTTGAACTGTCAAACTTTGCCCAAAATGTCACAAAATGACAAAATTTGTCAATGAATTCACCATGAAAAACATTGATCATAGCATCCTGAAAAGAAGAAGAAGAAATTCCTTGAAGTAATTCTAGAAGAGCTTGTCAAAAAAACCCTATTTGCAAGCCCAATGTTATTTTTAGCAGGAAAAACTATGCTGGTACCCTTTGGTCTAACTAGTAACTAGCGCTAGCAACAGACATGGGATAGGAAAATCCATACCAATCCTCTTCAGGTAGTTTCTCCAAAAAGGGAGCATAAGATTCTCTTACTACAAACCTCGAGAACAATGAGATGGTTATTGTTGAATAAGGATATGGTCGAGTTCTCCCATTTTGTGTCCTTGATCCTACCTTTAGGGATCTTACCATTAATATGTTGACCTTATTTCCCCTTTTGTGGATCCCTAACTCCCTATCCTTCCATATAAATACATTCCCATATAGCCTCAAGTGGCTGGTTGGACTAGATTAGTCATGTTGCTACTAAATTGTGCCTAATTGCTAATAATTTGTGAAGGAAAAAGGAGAGCTTGAGAATTCTTGGCTTGGACTTGGAAACCCATCCAAAAGGAGGCTTCCAACATTAACGCAATGGTTGTATGCTTACCTCATGTGTTTATTATTAATACAATGCATGTTTACTTTCCATAAGCATGTAAATGACTACTTTCTTAGTATGATGCTCCTTGATCTATTGTATGCTTTACATTAGAATGAATATGTTATGTTTTTCCTTTGTTTTCCTTGTTTGATCTCTCTTGTAGGTATTCATTCAAAACATAATAGAAAGGATCAAGATTGGAAGAGAGGAGATCCTTATCGACATTGAAAAGATACTGCATAGGAGTGAGGTAGGCCATCTATCCTCTCTCATCTCATTCTAACTTAAACTAGAAGAGTTTTGCATGTATTTGTTTCAGTTGTTACTAGATCCACTCATTGGACTAGAGGGATCACTTCTATTTGTAGAAGGAATTTCCTAGATAACATAATGTCCCTAAAACAGACATCGTAACCTTATCCCTTTTGGGCCTTCCCAAGATTTGGCATAGCTATCAAGATTTGATGAATGGGAGGGAGAAACTACCAAGTTGGGAGTGCTTATGGTTTGATTTCATATAGGATGAAATAAGGACAAATATCGGAGATGGGATTTCATCCAAGGGAAATGATGAAGAAAAAATTGTGTTAGCTAGAAAGAAGAAGAAGGGAAAAGCAAACAAATCCCAATCCAAACCAAAATCTAGTCAAGGGGGAAAGAAGAAATATTTTTCAAAACTTAAATGATTCCATTGTCATGAATTAGGTCATTATGCCATGAAGTGTCCACATAAGAAGGAAAGCACAAATACCTAAGGAGGAGAAACAAGTGAAGCTTTGGCTTCACAGTTTGAGCTTGAATTTACCCTCATTTCATGCATGGTCAGCACAGTAATGGGAAGCATGTGGTACTTAGAATCAGGTGCATCATTCCACACGACGGGAAGTAAATATTTTTTCAGTGACCTGGAGGAAAAATATTTGCAGATGCACATCGATATGGTGGATGATGGAAGGTATAGTGCAACCGAGAATCTTACAATCAGCTTTTAGAGGGAGTGATTCTTCGTCCTCAGGTTGAAGGATGTCATGTTCATTCTCGGACTAAAGTAAAATCTCATCTCTGTTGTAGTGTTAGAAGATTGTGGTTATGATGTGTTCTTTAGCATAGGAAAGGCATTCCTAAGACACATAGCCATGAGACAGATGAAGTAGATTGAGATTCTTGTGAAAAACTTGTACAAGCTATATGTGGAGAATTGTGTTGCATTGAGCACAAATGTGGAGAAGGTGCACAACCTCGATGTCATTGAAATTTGGAATAAATTACTTGGCCATTTGCATCATGGAACTTTGAATATCATTTAGTAGATAACCACAGGCCTCCTCAAAGGAGAACTTGAGCAACAATATGTACCTTGGGGAAGTACACAAAATCCACATTTCATGATCGGGATAACAAAACACATGCACTCTTGGAAAGGATCCACTTTTGTGGACCTTTCTTGATAGCATCCACTTCCAGGCACAAATAGAATTTCATTTTTATTGATGACTTCTCATGAAAGTGTTAGATCTTCTTCATGTGGAAGAAGGATGAGACATTCTCAAAGTTAATAGAAATCAAGGCACTGGTTGAGAAATAAATGGGCAACAAGGTGAAGGCTCTCAGGAATGATAATGGAGGTGAGTACGTGTCAAATGAATTTAAACATTTAAGTGAAAAGAAAGCCTTCGACGAGAGTTGACATCACCCCAAAACCCATAGAAAAATGGGGTGGCTAAGAGAAAGAATTATAACATTGTGGGAGTAGCGAGGGTGATGTTCCATGGTCAATGCCTACATTTTCATTTATGGGTCAAGGTGTGCAACAAAACAATATATTTGTAGAATTGGAGTCCTCATTGGATTCTACGCATTATTACATTGGAGGAGTCCTTCTCGAGGAGAAAGTCAAATGTGTCACACTTCATGATTTTTGGAGCCTTTGTTTACTTCCATGTATGCAAAGAATCAAGGAAGAATCTAGAACAAAAAACATGATTGGGGTATTTTTTGGTTAGACATAAACTCCCCACAACTATCGTGTGTACTTGCTATCCCTTAGAATGATAGTTCTGTGAAGGGATGTAAAATTTGATGAAGGCAAAGCAATGCAATTATCTCTTGAGAGGAAGCTTCATATAAATAGAAGAGGAGATTTTACCTCTAAAGGAGGAATCTCAAGAAGTTATGGAGAAACCACAAATTGAGGAGTAGATAGTGGAGATAACCGATCAATCAGAACCATCTAGAGAAGGAAGAAAAAGTACCAAGGAAGCTAAGAGACTTATGCAGGATGTGAGGGAGAATGTAAGTGCTCCTTCAAGTCAATGCATGTAGAGAAGGTCACCATATGGGTACACTAGCTACATGGTTGTTACACAGTATTTTGTCACACTCCCAGTCTCATATCCTAAGTGTTGCACTTTGTGTCGTCAATGTTGCAAGTGTCACAAAGTGACAAAAATTGTAAAAAACAATGTATTCACCATCAAACATGTTTAGAAGCATCCCTAAATGAAAAATAAGACTTTCCTTGAAGAAATTTTGAAGAAATTATCCAAAACCTTGTTTTGCAAGTCCAGTGCTACTTTTAGCAGACAAAATCCCATTGGTAACCTTTTGTCTAGCTAGTGAATAGCACTCACCGCCTCCCTTTTGATAAGAAAGTAAACGTTGGTCCTCTTCAGGTAGTTTTTCCTAAAATGAAGGAGAATATTCTCCAACTAAATTCCTCGAGAATGACGAGTTGGTTGTAGTTGAATGAGGATTAGAGCGAGACCTCCCATTCCTAGTTCTTGATCCCAATTTAATGGATCTTCCCATTGAAATGTGGAACCTCTCCCTCCTATTATGGATCCTCAACTCCCTCTCCTTCCCTATAAGTCAAACCCTATCATCTAATTTTGGTTAGTTGTTGGTTGGATATTGCTTTGTTGCCTTCCTAGTGCTGAACTATACCCAAATGTTGCCCATTTTGCTAAGGGGAAAGGAGTTCTTGAAGGTTAAGGCTAGGACTTGGAAACTCACCTAAAGGAGCCTTCCAACATCAAGGATGAAGTGGTTGTAATTCTCTCTTTACTATCTTTTAATAATACATTAAGTTTTTTCTTTCCATAAATGTGTTGATTATAGCTCATTTAGTATAATACTCCTTGATCTGTTCTATGGTTTATGTTGAAATGATTTTTTCCATGTACGCGTTTGTTGTTTCCACGTGATTTTACTTTCATGTAGTCATCCACATTGGTGAAGAGGAGACTGAGCTTGGAAGCAAGAGAATCAAGGACAACAACAATGAATATTAGCATCAAAGTGAGGTAGGTCATCTATCCTCCTTTGTATTTACTGGTATAAGATAGGAAAGTTTACACATATTTGTCTAGATTATTGCTAGATCCCCCCATAGGACTAGACGGATTGTTTCTATCTGTAGAAAGGATTATCTGTAGAATAAAATGGCAACTGCATTGGGGAGGTTGTAACCCTTCAAGCCTCCTTTTTATGTTTGGTATTTTTGATTAGTTTGACCAACCTCATTGTGATCTATGATTTAGGGTCATTTTGGGTCTGCATTCTAAGTAGTACATTCTTTAGAGTGTCAAGTCTAGATGTATATTTGGATTTCTCCTCATTTTCATAATTCTTTCTCCCTCGATGTTCTTTTTATCCGAAAAATTCACATTGTTGCATTGGCAACACGGGTTTTTACCATAAATTAGCATTGATCCACCTTATCAGGGTGGATTTTCAATATGAAAGTAGCATTGGTCCAAAAAATGAGATTGTTAGGGTATTTATCATAAAGGTCTAGTGTGTCTTGATCTCTAAAGTGTTCTCGTGCTCTGTGTTCATATAATTTTCCATTACTTTTATTGATTTCTTATTGGTTTGCAAAATCCCATCCCTTTGTTTTAAGTAGTGAAAGTG
>APFE031734007.1:12793-34345 GCA_000404065.3 Pinus taeda | reverse complement strand
GGTTTTCACCCACATTGGGTTTCCACCTTATATCTGGTGTTCTTTGATGTGACTATCTGTTTTTCTTGTTCATGCTCATTATTTATGGTACTGATATGCAAAAATAATTCAAAGTGTAAATAAGGAAGATTTGTTAAAAGAACTAGATAATACTGATTCACCCCCCCTCTCAGTATTATTTTCAACAATTGGTATCAGAGCAGGTCCTTCTAAAGAAGCTTGATCGCTTGAAGGAAGATCTTTCATCATGAGCAACTACGAGAGGGAAGCATCTATCAGGCCACCGGTTTTTGATGGGACAAACTTCAATTATTGGAAGGTAAGAGTTACTGCCTATCTTCAATCTCTTGGTACAGAAGTTTGGAACATCGTAGAGATAGGCTATGCTTTTCCTTCAACTACTCCTACAGATGCAGACGAGAAGAAGAAGTATGAAACAAATGCAAAAGCAGTCAGTACCCTATTAGGATGTATATCCCAATAGGAATTCATGAAGGTAATGCACTATAAATCCGCAAAAGAGATATGGGACAAAATTGTCACGAGCTATGAAGGAGATGAACAGGTAAAGCGTGCCAAACTTCAAACTCTCAGGATTCAGTATGAGACTCTCAAGATGTATAATGATGAAAGTGTGGCTAATTACTTTCTTCGGGTAGATGAGATTGTTAATTGTATGAAAAATTTGGGTGAAGAAATAAGAGAGGCTATTGTGGTTGAAAAGGTTCTAAGATCATTGTCCCCCAAGTTTGAATCTAAAGTATCTGCAATTGAAGAAAAGGAAAATCTACGAATTCTTACTATGTCTCAGCTACATGGAATTCTAACTGCTTATGAAATGAGAAAGGGAGGTCCATCAGATAGAAGAGAAGCTGCTTTCAAGGCATCAGGCAAAGGAGATTATTATGAAGCAAGTCACGTCCCAGAAGAAGAGGAAGAAGAATCAAATTTTGTCAGAAATCTTCAAAGGGGTTCTGGAAGGTTCAGAGGTAAGTTGCCTTTTAAATGCTTTGCTTGTGGAAGAGTAGGTCATTATGCTGCAAAATGTCCTTATAAGGATAAAGGAAAGGAACCTGCTAGATGGAACAAGAAACATAGTGCAAGTAAGAAAAGCTACTACACGCATGAAGACAGTGATGGTCTATCAAACAGTGATGAAGATGAACGAGGTAATGAATATAAATTGTTAATGGCATTTGAAGATGATGATTATATGGATGCTATAGATGTGGATTACTTTCATGGAGAAATTACTAAACTTAAGAGATGTATAGAAGAGAAGAATATGATCATTGATACTCTACAATTTCAAATTGATGAAAAGGAAAGACATCTTCAAAAGTTAGAAGGTGAAATTATTGGTCTTATAAAAGAGATTGAGAAAACAAAAGCTATTAATCTTAAGTTTGTCAAAGGATCTGAAACTTTGGATGAGATTATCAATGTGCAGCGGTCTCCTCTAAACAAGACAGGTCTGGGCTATAATGGAGAAACTTCTCAAGCATCCACCTCAAAAAGTTATCTTGATGCAGCAAGAAGAAGTGAGCAAAAGCACAATGAAGACCATCAGGTAAAACAGGGACAAATTGCAAACAAAAACTATCAGGGGCAATCCATCTTAAGGGTGAACAAAAGTTACAACCAGCCACAGGTAAGGTCTTCTCAATTTGGTTCAAGAATGGATAACAATAGAGATTACAATCACTTGGCTGGTAGATTTGATAACCGCAGAAGTTTCTTCAATGGACAATGTTTCTCTTGTCATAACTTTGGTCACAAAGCAGCTCAATGTGTTGCATATAAAACAATCATGACTAGGGAAGCTCAAAAATAAAGAAGTATGACCGGGATTACAAAAAGAACCTATAACAACTTTTCGGTTCTTGAAAATGAAGTTGAATGTTCTATTTGCAATAACTTTGGTCATGAAGACTCTGAATGCAGGAGCAGGTTTCAGCAGACAAAGGAACAAGCCTCAAGCACCAAAACATGGAGAATAAAGGAACCACAAATAGAAAGATGTGGGATAACATTTTATGCAGAGGGACAAGAAAATCTATGGTACATTGACAGTGGATGTTCGAAGCATATGACAGGTGATAAAGAAGAACTTGAGTCTTACTCTGCTCTAGAAAAGGGAAAGAAAGTTTCTTTTGGAAATGATACTCCTGCAACTATAAAAGGAAAAGGCATTGCTCGGTTAAAAGAAAAGGTCAAGGCTGGAAATGTTTTGTATGTTGATGGATTGAAGCATAATCTTCTAAGTGTCAGCCAGATGTGTGATCAAAGAACCGAGGTGATATTCAGATCAAATGGATGTCTTGTTCGTGATCTTGATACAGGTAAAACTGTGATCAAAGGCAAAAGAACTCCAAATAATCTATACATATTTGAAGAAGGAGAACAACAATGCTATCTAAGCAAGGATGATGAGCACTGGTTATGGCATCGGAGGTTGGGGCATCTAAGCTTTCACAAATAAGGAAAGCATGCAAATATCAGGCAGTTCGCGATCTTCCAGATATCAAAATTCCTGACAACACCATATGCAAATCATGTCAGTTTGGAAAACAAACCAGAACTAACTTTCCAGAGAAGGAAGGATCAGCTAGCATGCCTCTTGAGCTAGTACATACAGATACATGCGGTCCTTTCAGGAAAAGAACACCTCGAGGAGAAGAACTTGATATTATTCATTGACGATTTCTCCAGGTTTGTCTGGTTAGGACTTATGAAGCACAAAGATGAAGCATTCGAAAAATTCAAATCCTTCAAAGCCTTGGTTGAAAATGAATCAGTTCAAAAAATTAAGTTCCTTAGATCCGATAGAGGTGGGGAATTTACCTCAAATGAATTTTTAAATTTATGTGAAGAACATGGGATAAGAAGAGAATTCTCTACAGCCAGAACTCCTCAGCAAAATGGAGTTGTGGAAAGAATGAACAGAATAGTCCAACAAATGGCTCGTGCTATGCTTGATGAGTCAGGAACTCCCGCAACATTCTGGGGTGAAGCTGCTCATGCTGCGGTTGTTATTCTCAACAAAACAAATGTCAGGGTAAACAACACTCAAACTCCTCATGAGCTCTGGAATGGTAAGACTCCTTCGGTAAAGCACTTAAAAATATTTGGGAGCAAATGCTATATTAAGAATACTGATGAGCAGCTTGGCAAACTTGAACCTAGAGCAGATGAAGGCATTCTTCTTGGTTACTCTCCACATAGCAAAGCATACAAGTGCTACAATAAAAGACTTGGCATAATTATTGAAAGCATTGATGTAGTGGTTGATGAGAAGGGATACATCCCTAGAAAAGTACATCATGAAGACATCGAAGAAGATGAAGGCTACCCTCAACAGAAAAATGATGAAGAACCTGAAGAAGGATCAGAGGAGCAAACAAGAATAGAAGAAAAGACTCCATCCAGATATGTTTAGAAGAATCATCCAGAATCTCAGATTATGGGGCAGAAAGAAGCAGGTGTACAAACAAGAAGAACTGTTGCAGAAACCTCAAGCTATTTGGCATTACTCTGCTCCACTGAACCACAAAATGTGAAAGAGGCATGCGAAGATGAATGTTGGATAAAAGAAATGGATGAAGAACTTGAGCAAATCAAAAGGAACAACACTTGGGAACTGGTTCCTAGACCAAAGGATAAGAATGTTATCGTAACAAAATGGGTCTTCAAAAATAAATTGAATGAAAATGGAGAAGTAATTAGAAACAAGGCCAGACTTGTTTGTAAAGGGTATGCATAGCAAGAAGGAATAGACTTTGAAGAAACCTTTTCTCCCGTTGCAAGACTTGAGGCCATTCGAATGTCCCTTGCTCTCTCAAGTTTTCAAAACTTCAAAGTTTTTCAAATGGATGTGAAATCAACCTTTTTGAATGGAGACTTGGAAGAAGAAGTATACATTGAACAACCAGATGTGTTCATTCTTGGAAATGATCTAAATCTTGTATGCAGATTGAAAAAGGCTCTCTATGGGCTCAAACAAGCTCCAAGGGCTTGGTACTATCGTTTGGATAAATATCTTCATCAACAAGGTTTTTCTAAAGGATCAGCAGATATCAATATTTATATAAAAGTTGAAAATGACAAATTGCTAATACTTGTTGTGTATGTAGATGACATTATTTTTGGCAGCAATGAAGAAGAGATGAGTCAAAGCTTTGCCTTGGTCATGCAGAAAGAATTTGAAATGTCCTTGCTGGGAGAACTGACATATTTCCTTGTTTTGCAAATCCAACAAAAGGAAGAAGGAATCTTTTTATCTCAAACCAAGTATCTCAAACAGATCTTGAAGAAATATGGCATGGAAGATGCAAAACCAGTATGTACACCCATGGTCACAGGATGTAGCCTCAGTGCAAATGATGAATCTGCCGCAGTACATCAACCAACCTACAGATCTGTGATTGGAAGTCTACTTTATTTGAAAGGTACCTGACCGGACATCATGCATGTAGTAGGAATAGTTGGAAGATTTCAGACAAATCCAAAGGAGACGCATCTTCAGGCAGTGAAGAGAATTTTCAAATATCTTCAAGGGACACAAAATTATGGCTTATGGTATCCTAGAGATACAGATCTCACACTTCATGCTCATACAGATGCAGATTGGGCCGGAAGTGTGGATGACAGGAAGAGCACAAGTGGTGGTGCGTTCTTTATGGGTTCTAGATTAGTATCTTGGTTCAACAAGAAACAGAGTTCGATTGCCTTGTCTATAGCTGAAGCGGAATATGTTGCTGCTACATCTTGCTGCACTCAACTCCTTTGGATGATGCAGACCTTGTAGGATTTTCAAATCAAGTGGGAGCACCACCTATTTCCATCTTATGTGATAACACAAGTGCAATCAGTATTTCAAAGAATCCAGTCATGCATTCAAAGACCAAGCATATACCGATCAAGTATCATTTTCTTCGGGAACAAGTTCTTGAGCAAAAGGTCAAGTTGGAGTATGTTCCTTCTAAGGAACAAGTTGCTGATATTCTCACCAAACCATTGCCCAGGGAGACCTTTGAATAACTCAGGCAAAAGCTGGGGGTTGTTGATGCATCATCTTGTTGAAATCTCTTTTGATGGTTGTACGCAAGGTTCATTTGGGGTATATGTGTACATTTGTTGGTTTGCGGATTGGTTGAAGATCGAATGACACAGGTTCAGGGGGAGCACATAATGCATTATTGGTATTATGGAGGACATACAGAAAGGAGATCATGGATGCTGCTGCAATATGTCTCTATCTCTTTCATGGTCATTTATGGTGTTTGGTGGATTATGGTTCTTCTTTGCAGATCTGGCTCATATTCAGGGGGAGCATGTTCTTAGGGGGAGCATAACCCTTTGCCCTTGATGTCAAAGGGGGAGAATGAAGCTGAAGATTTTGAGGTTGCCATCAAGTCCAAAGGGGGAGATTGTTGGCATTTTGGATAAAGTGTTGTCCTTGATGGCAACTCTTGCAGGTGATGGAGCACTGTACATCAGGTCAGTAGCAGAGATTGATGATCAGCTTTCAAATATTGGAGAAAATAATGGGTACGCAGGTACTCAGTACAAAAGGCGCGTACACGTAGGTATTCCATAGAAAAAGTGCGTACATATCTGCAGGTCACCCGTTCAGAAGGTGCGTACCCCCAGTGCACACTCTTCAAGGCAGTGAAGTGCGCACACGTGGGGTTTCTTATGTTTAACCCTTGGTATTTAGCCGATGGTATTGTATTGTTATGGTTTTGGCCCATGGTATTGGTCCATGATTTGAGGAAAAGCTTGCCTATATAAAGCAAAGGAGATCATTTGGCTTGAGCATCTTTTGAAAATTGAATATCTTAAGATCTGAAATATTGGGTTCTCGGTTTAAAATCTTGAACTATAAAAGAGAAATTAAAAGCGAATCTGTGAAGGGTGATCTCTCGAGCGCAAGACCAGATCTGAGCATCTGACTGTATTTCGGTCCTAATCAGAGGTAAGCAGGTGATTAACGGTGCGAGTGCGTGGGTACGCAGAGGCGATAAAGGGGCAGTGCATGGGTACGCAGAGGCGACGAAGGCGCAGTGAGTGGGTACGCAGAGCGACAGAGGTTCAGGTGCGTACGCACAGAAACAGTACGCGGCGCGATAGTGTCTTTGGGTGCATGGCTTCAGTGAAGTACGCGGCACGATAGTGTATCTGAGTGCGTACCTTCAGCAACAGTACACAGCGCGATTGAAGAACAAGTGCGTAGGCACGCGGTGAAACAGAACGCTGTCTGCGGGTATACGCAGGGGTGCAGAAGGTGAAGTGCGTGGGGACGCAGGCCAGTGAAAGGAAAACTGCGTATCTATCTTAAGATCTTCTGTTGACTGAATTTTTCTATTGAAAAGGTGTTTTGAGTTCAGTTCTGTTATTGCTGATTTGGTTACTGCAGCTGACTGTGTAATTTACATGTACTTGATGATCATTTGATGTATATGGATCCAGTTTGAAAATTTATGAAAAGTGGTCTTTGAAAAGAAGTAGGGGGTTGTTGCTACCTTCCAGAAGAGACTGGAAAACGAGAGAGATTTGTAGCTCTCTGCAGGTTGCAGCCTACGTACTGCTAAAGGACTGCACCAGTACAAGACCATTGTAAAAGGAGTTTCTAATTTGAAAGAAGATAGAGACATATTGCAGCAGGTGGTTTTCACCCACATTGGGTTTCCACCTTATATCTGGTGTTCTTTGATGTGACTGTCTGTCTTTCTTTTTCATGCTCATTATTTTATGGTACTGATATGCAAAAATAATTCAAAGTATAAATAAGGAAGATTTGGTAAAAGAACTAGATAATACTGATTCACCCCCCCTCTCAGTATTATTTTCAACATAAATATGTACAACTTACCATTTTTACCACTGTACGATTGTCGTCAGTACGTCGTTCCTACATTTAACTAGTCGAAGGTGACCTATCATTTTTCAGGGGGGTGCAGGTGACTTCCAAAGCACTTTTGCATATGTGTCAGTCTTTTATTTGGTTGTACTAGGCTACATGTTATCCCATAATAGCAAGTTCTTAATGGTATTTATGTTAAAAAAGTATTATCCGAATTTAATAGCTCGATGTTCCATTGTTGGCTATGTGTATTGTTGTGTTTCCTATCTTGAAGCTAACAATGTGCAGAATTTAGACAAAATGGGAGGGCGACCAGTACGCAGCGAGCCACATATACTAGCTGTTTTCGATGCCACCCGAGAAATTTTAGTACGAGCTAGATGGGTCGCATATTTTACATGACTGTAGCAACCCAAAGAAACTGTGGCTATCAAATTTTTATAGAATTTGCAGGATGATCATTCTATAATAAGAGGAAGGCGAATCACAATAATGGATGCAGTAATAGCAGAGGTGTCTGGATTACCAGCAGTTGGACCTATATGGACGCAAAAAAATTGAGGCTACAAGACGCCATTGCCATCTTTCGGGATGAGGGACAGAACCTGATTGTCAAAGGCAAAGGAGTTCAACCTTCATCTCTGGGAGAACCATGGACAAAGCTGGCTAGAATCGTTCAGAGCTATATCACATGCGACGGAAGAAAATATGTGGTGAGACCACGCCACCTCAAATTATTAGTAGTTTTAAAACAGAAATGTTCTATAAACTTACCTGCATATTTGAAATTCTTGTTGCATGACGCTGCTCAAAGCATAAAGAAATCCTGGCATATAGAGATTGTTGTAAGTCATCATTGTTTAATTAGGTTGATAGTAAGCTACAATCTAGCCCAACAGCAAACCAATTGGGAAGAATTAGTGTTTACTATAGAGGGGGGTTAGCCTTACCTGCCCCAAAAAGGAAAAGGACTACCAACACAACAAATAGACCAGAAAAACACAGATGATAGGCCGAGACAAGTTAGGGAACAATTGAAAACCTTCTGGGCAGCAGCATCCAACCCTTAAAATTATCTAGCCCTGAAAATGAGCAACCTTTACAGCTGGAAAGAAGAGATAACCTAGAGTCAGAAATTGAGGAGGAAGCATAGGATACTAGTGAAGAGGAGAGGGATGAAATAGAACTTCCCTTAAATCCCAGCATAAGTCCACCACAATATTTACTTTATGATGTTGAATTAGCCCAGATTTTGACCAATATGAGTGAATACATACAACCCGAAAGTCCACTCAACCTCAATATTGAAGCAACACAATCAGAAGAAAACTCTGCCCACAATCGGAGTATATTAGAAGAAATAATTGGTGAAGCAGAAACAGGGGCAGAAGCCACTCAGGAAGAGGCAGAACAAACTAGGGATACCCATCTAGAAGAACCTAGTCAGGTCAATTTAAACATAGAATATGTGGGCCAAATGGAGGAAATAGAAAACAATCAGGGTAAAGACACAACCCTTGGAGAACAAAACCCAAATGAGCTATTGAGCTCGGTAAGAGCAGAAACGGTTAGTGAAATAGTTGTTCCTCCCAGAAAGAAGAAAAGTGAAATTAAGAGGTTGATAAAGGAACAACAGAAGCTGCAGAATTTAGTGAAAAGACTCAGACAAAAAATAAGAACATTAAAAAGGGGGCAAATTTCAAGCAGAACCCCGAAAATGGTGAATGCAACTATTCAAACAGAATCCCCAGATACAAGGGTTACTGGGACTCAAACCGAGCCCATATTCATTCAAATTGATAAGGAACTGTATGTAACTGTTACAGAAGTGGCTGCCCAAATAGAGAATGTACATTTTTGTAATGTAGTTGTTCATACGGAGGCAATATCCTCCAACAGTGCAGCCACCTAGACAGAAAGACTGACTGTCCATAATAAAATGATGCAGACCTTAAGCATTCCATCCCATGATAAGAGTATTTAGACTAAAAGTCCTCAGTCTCATAATAAGAACACCCAGACAGATATCCAAGCCAAAGACGTTTTGATAGGGAGCGTTCCTGGTATAACAAATCTTCAAGAGAATCCGGTACAGGCTCAGCTGACCATAGAAAGGCTTGAGGAAGAGACTGTTCCCCAACAAAGGTACCAAGAGGCAATTGTGGGATATTAACGCGTCGGAAAGCGATGCCTTCGAGAATTGTTGGAGGGCAGAGGAAAGAACTGAGAAAATAAAGAACAGACTGGAGGCAGTCATGCATCAAAGGGATACCCTCTGTTCCCTATACACAGATGTTTTAGCATGCAGGTCCGCTGCCAAGAACTATGCTTTGTTTTTGGTAGAAAGGTATTTGCAATTAGAAATTAAGGTTGTCAGGGCAGGGAAATCCATAGAATTGAAAACTGTGGAAGGTTTCATAAATTGTTGTAAACACCATGGAGTGAAAGTTCAACAATTACTTTGTGAGTTTTATTTGCATAGTTTTGTATTAGAAGAAGAAATGGAGAAGAATCCTAGCTCTTTTGTGGGGGATATACAATTTGAAGCTTTCATTTTGTTTGCTGTTAACCAGTTGAAATGGTCTAAAGCCCATAACACTTTCCAGAGGCAGGAAAATGGGTTGGACCTTTGGATAAGGGGTAAATCGAAAAACCCACTGCAACTGCTGACCAAACACAGAAGTTTGATGCAAAAGGAAGGAGTAATCTAGGTATTGGGGCCTATTCACAAAGAAGTTTTCCAGCAGGGGGTAGAGTATTTTCTCTCTATCAAAGACAACTCCTTGGCAGTAGCTAAATTCAGCTGGGAAGTTTCCAATCATAATTTATAGGACAGAGAACCATTCAACTATAAAAAATTTAAATTAGCCGCAAATTGCTTTGTTACTTATAGCAACCTCATCTTGAGGGAAGGCCCATATTGGCTAGGCTGTCGATTTCGTAGTCCTATTGTTTGGTATCATGCAGAAGAATATAAAGCTATATATGAATTACCTAAAGGACAGACCAGACACATTTTTGAAACCTTGGCCAAGAATCATGGGTTCAGGCCACTTCATGACAATCCTTCTCCAACCTATTCCTTGACTGCTCTGCATACAAACTATATGGGTAAGCAGGGGAGTATGTTGAGTCATGAAAGGTATATATATATATATTATTTATTTCATTATCCTTTTCTTTAGTTAGATCCCTTCTACACCCTAAAGTGTTAATATATCAAAGAATTATGGTAAAAATAAGGGAATTATCTATCATCACAATTTAGCTAATTGTTATCACTCCTTATGCAGGAAAAGAACGAGATGGAACAACTGCTATTCCCTAGCCAGGAAACAACATATAGGCAAAAAGCCAAGGATGGAGCATGTAGTTATGGATAAGAACAAAGGAGATCACAGCATCAGCACAAGGAAATAAAGTTAACTGAAGATGAAAGATTGCACGAATCCCTCAGGATCTCTTGATCTTGAGGGATCGTTGTTAATATTTTACCCTTCTTACCACTTGGCCATTATAAAAGGCAGCGATTGTAAAGAGATCGGGAGGGGACATTGCAGAGATATAAACATAGAAAACGCATAAAACAAGAGAGACACAGATATATGTGGTTCACCTAGTTTGGGCTACGTCCAAGGAGAAACAGCCAGTCCTTCTTTTATTATATTATCTAGCAAACTAAAGAGATACCACCTACAACAGACCCGCTGTAACTCCCTGTTCGCTCTCAATATCCTCTCTTTTCCTCACTCAGAATGCAGATATCCATAGACACAATACAATTCCCTCATATATAGTGAGGGGTTGCCTTCTAGGGCAAAAAAACCCAAAACTAAACATAACTTCTACAGTCATATCATCCGCCTAATGAACGACCCAGATTGACTAGAAATTACTATCTTTTACAAGGCAATTTTACATCTATTTTTAGCTTCGGGGGCGCTGCCTCTGATCCCTCGTCGGTGGACCACTGCCCCCCGGACCCCCCATATAGGGGGACCAGTCCCCACGAACCCCTGCAGGGGGGACAAGTCCCCACCGTACCCGCTCCCCCCCCCCTCCCTACATGGAGGGGTGTATAAGCTTCCTGGGGTATACATCCAACTGAAACCTTTGAATACAGAAGATAATCAGGCTCCACACCCAACAGTCTCCCACTTGGAGACTGATTATAGCAACCCCACTGCTGCTTCATTTGCTAGACAATGAATCCTCTTTGGACCTGGTTGTTTCTCATCTTCTTCATCATACTTGAAGACCAATTGAAATTGATCAGATTCTCAATTTCTCCCTGGCTACAACTTTTGTTAACATATCTAAAAGATTCTAGGTAGTGTGTATCTTTTCCAGCTTCAACTGTCCATCTTCTAATGTTGACCGTATGAAATGGTACTTGAGCTATATATGCTTAGTATTGGAATGAAATGTAGAGTTCTTTGCAAGATGTATGGCACTCTGGCTGTCACTGTATAACCTGCCCAACTCTTGCTTCTTACCCAATTCATTTAGAAACCTTTGTAACCAAATCAATTCTTTACTAGCCTCTGTAGCAACAACATTCTCTGCTTCTGTTGTTGAAAGTGCAACAACACTTTGGATTTTTGAAACCCAACTGACAGTTGTTCCACGTGCAGTAAATACATATCCTGTAGTGCTCCTCCTGTTATCTCTGTCACCTACCATATCTGCATCAACATATCCCTGTAGAGCAATGTTTGAACCACCAAAGCATAATGCTTGATTTGTGGTACATCTCAAATACATGAGAATCCACTTCACCGCCATCCAATGTTATTTTCCTGGATTGTTCATGTACCTGCTTACAATTCCCACTACATGTGCAATATCAAGCCTTGTGTAGACCATTCCATACATTAAGCTTCCAACTGATGATGCATATGGAACTTTAGACATATGAGCCATTTCTTCTTGAGCCTTGGGACACGCCTCCTTACTTAATTTGAAATGGCTAGCCAAAGGTATACTGATTGGTTTTGCATTCTGCATATTAAACATTTTCAACACCTTTTCTATGTACTCACTTTGAGACAATGTTAATTTGCGATTCTTCTTGTCTCTAGTTATTCTCATACCAAGGATTTGTTTTGCAACACCCAAATCCTTCATTGCAAATGAGTTTGCCAATTTACTTTTGAGCACATTTATTTCCTGCATGTTATAACCTGCAACAAGCATGTCATCTACATACAATAACAATATAATATAGTTGCCATCATTTTTCCTTTTGAGATAAACACAATGATCAGAGTGACACCTAGTATAACTTTGTTCAGTCATAAACTTGTCAAATTTTAGATACCACTTCCTTGGAGCCTGTTTTAAGCCATACGAGCTCTTCTTCAACCTGCACACTAGTTTCTCCTTGCCTTTTACCTCATATCCTTGTGGCTACTGTATATATATCTCTTCCTTCAAATCCCCATGGAGAAAGGCTGTCTTTACATCTAACTGCTCAAGATGCAAATATTCAGCTGCTACTAGACATAGAATAATTCTGATTGAAATCATTTTAACGACAGGAGAAAATATTTCATCAAAATCTATACCCTTTTTCTGTGCAAATCCTTTCACTACAAGTCTGGCTTTATACCTTTTTCTACCTCCATCTTCTTCCTTCAACTTGTAAACCCATTTATTTTGCAATGTTGTTTTACCTGCATGCAACTTGATTAAGTCCCACGCCTGGTTATGTGCTAAGGGGTCCATCTCTTCTTTCATGGCTTGCTTCTAGTTCTTCCTGGTTTCTACCTGCACTTCTTCTTCATAACATTCTGGTTCACCAGAATTAGTCAACAATACATAATATAATGAAGGAGAGTATCGTTCAGGGGGTCTACTCATCCTGGTAGATCTTCTAACACCATTTTCAGGTGTTTGAGGTGCTTGTTGCTGTTGTGCTTGTTGTTCTAGCTATTGATCATTATGATTTTCAGGCACCATCACTTTTTTTGTGATCTCATCAAGCACTGTGTATTTTCTGTTTTCTTTTTCCTGTTTCTTTTCCTGCAGCTGATCCTTATACAAAACCTTTTCATTGAATATTACATCTCCACTCCTAATGATTTTATGTTTTTCATAATCATAAAAGTGATAGCCAAAATCATTAACACCATATCCAATAAAGGTACATTTCTTAGATTTTGCCTCAAGCTTTGTTATATTTTCTTTATTAATGTGGAAAAAGGCTTCACAACCAAAATTCTTTAAAAAAGAGTAGTTTACATTTTTACCTGTCCATGCTTCCTCTGGAATACCACCATCCAAGGAACTTGAAGGCCATCTGTTTATTAGATAAACAACAATATCTACAACATCTGCCCAAAATTGTAAACGAAATCCTGCATGCAACCTCATGCACCTTGCACGCTCCATGATTGTATTGTTCATCCTTTCTGACACACCATTTTCTTGTGGTGTTCCTGGAACTGTCTTCTTCCTGTGAATTCCAATCTCAAAACAATACCTATCAAAATATTTGCTGCAATATTCACCTCCATTGTCTGATTTGAGACACTTCAACCTTTTTCCTGTCTCATTTTCATCCAAATCTTTCCATTTCTTGAAAGTATCAAATACATTAGATTTATTTCGAATACAATAAGTCCAGGTTTTTCTGGTTACATCATCAATAAAAGTAACATAATAATGAGATCCACCAAGAGATGATACCTGAGCAGGTCCCCATACATTTGTATGCACAAGCTCTAATTTTTCGGTCTTCTTTTCTTTCCCAACTCTAAGGAATCTGACACTCTTTTGTTTTCCATAAACACAATTCTCACAGAATTTTAAATCAACATGCTTCAAACCTGGCAACAAATTTCTTGAGTGAAGAATCTACATCCCCTTGTCACTCATGTGCCTGAGCCTATGATGCCACAATGCCCTATCTTCTCCTGTAGAGGTTAAAGCATTAACAAAATTAGAAATACCATTGCATAAGTACAATGTACCAACCTTTTCTCCTTTTTCTATTACTAGGGATCATTTAGTGACCTTCCAGGTTTTATCTGTGAAAGTAGTTATGCAACCTTCACCTCCCAACTGTCCTGTTGAAATAAGTTTTTTCTTCAGATCTGGAACATGCCTTACCTCCTTCAATAGCCATTGATTTCCATTCTGCTGTTTTATGAAAACTGTACCCATTCCAACGATTTTACAGGGTTTATCATCACCCAATCGAACCTGTCCAAAATCTCCTTGAACATAATCATGAAAATGTTTCTTATCAGGTGTGGCATGGAATGAGGCCCCTGAATCTACCAGGCATCAATAATATTTCTAGTGAAAGAGTCAAAGCATCTTGCAACACATCACTTGTTACATTCGCTTCATGATTAGTTTCTTGTTGTGCGTCTCCTTCTTTTCCCTTCTGAGACTCACAGTCTTTCTTCAGGTGTCCTTTCTTCCCGCATTTCCAACACACTATCCCTGATCTGGACTTGGATCTGCCTTTTCTTGACTTACTGCGATATCCTGGGCTCTTTCGTCTTTCCATTTTTCTTCCCCTGGTTTCTGCAATCAAAGCATTACTTGGTGTCTATATGGAGCTTTTCCGTCGCATTTCCTCGTAAGGATTGCACCGACAACATCATCAAACTTTAAAGTACTAGATCCAGAGGCAGAGTTACTAATGGCCATAACTAAACCATTCCAACTTTTTGGCAATGAGCACAGAAATAATAGAGCCCTAACTTCATCGTCAAAATTTACCCCTACAGAACTTAACTGACTTGTAACTGTATTAAAATCATTTAAATGGTCTACAATAGATCCACCTTCTGACATCTTCATATTAAATAAATGCTTCATGAGAAATACCTTATTTGATGTCGAAAGTTTTTCATATAGTTTGGCCAATGCCGACATTAAACCCTCTGTTGTCATTTCCTTTGAAATATTAAATGCTACCGACACCACTAGGCACAGCCATATTGTTCGAAGTTCCTTTTTGTCGAGAATATCCCATTCTGTGTCTGTCATACTCGTCGACTTCTTTGTCTTTCCGCTTAATGGTAGGTACAGATCTCTCTGATACAGATAATATTCCATCTACATCTTCCACAGCTGGTAGTTTTTGCCGTTGAATTTTTCGACCCTAAACCTACCATCTTCTACCATTGCTCCCACTTGAACCAGGAACCCTTCTCTCCTACGAGTTTATCAGCCAAATAGACCTTTGGATCTGATACCAGTTGTTAGAAAATTATATATTACGGAGCAATGCAACACATAAAATACTGCAGAAATATAAACATAGAAAACGCTTAAAACAAGAGAGACACAGATATACGTGGTACACCCAGTTTGGGCTTCATCCACGGACAAACAACCAATCCTTCTTTTATTATATTATCCAGCAAACTAAAAATATACAACCTACAGTAGATCCACTGTAACACCCTCTTCGCTCTCAATCTCCTCTCTCTTCCTCACTCAGAATACATATATAATCTAGACGTAATACAATTCCCTCATATATAGTGAGGGGTTTCCTTCTAGGGAAAAAAACCCTAAATTAAACATAACTTCTACAAGCAGATCATCTACCTAATGAATGGCCCAGATTGACTAGAAATTACTAGACTTTTACAAGGTACTTTTACATCTATTTTTCGCTTCGGGGGCGCTGCCCCCCGAACCCCCGCTGGGGGACCACTGGCCCCTAAACCCCCCAGCCAAGGGGGATTAGCCCCCCTGGACCCCTACGGGGGAGGACAAGGCCCCCCCACGTAGAGGGTTGTATAGTCTTCCTGGGGTATACATCTGGTTGAAACCTTTGAATACAAAAGATAATCAGGCTCCACACCCAACAAAACACACAAAAGGTGCGCATTGCAACTTTATATTTGGAATCAAATCAGTTTGCATGGTATCAATGGCTTTGCTCTTGTAAACAAATTGTCACTTAGGAAATTTTTACAGAAGAAATGATAGCACATTATGACGATACAAAAACTAACACTTTTTTAATCTAATTGATAAATCTCAAACAAAAGGGTTCAATGATGGAGCACATTAAGGACTTCCGAAAATTGAATATAAGGGTAAAATATATTCTAGAGGAGCGTAGGATTGATGTGTTCATAGGGACTTTAAAGGATAACATCCAACACGAGGTTTTCCTGTGGGAACCTGATTCATTGGAGAAGGCATTCAAGTTGGCAAGAAAAATGGAAAGCAAAATTATGGCAACAAGGAAGCCTACCACTCACAACTATAAAGATGGAAGTGTTTTTCCTCCTAGTCTTCCACAACCAACAAGGTTGACACCACAACAATTGGAAGAGAAAATAGCAAAAGGGCTTTGTCACAGTTGTGATAGTAAATACACTAAAGCTCATAAGTGTGCTAAGAAGAAATTATTTTACATAGATTGTGAAGAGGAGGAAGAAAAGGAACAGGAAATGTCAAAAGAAGAGGATATACACCAGGAACAAACCCTATAGAAAGAAGCAATGAATCCGACCATATCTTGTAATGCATTGACCAGAATTACCACTCCTCAAACTATCAAGATAGAAGGACATATCAAGAAGAAAAAGGTAATAGTGTTGATTGATTTGGGCAGTACCCATAATTTTATTCATTGTAAGATAGCCAAGGAATTGAATTGCTTCCTATATCGAGTATCAGAGTGTCAAGTGATGGTTGCAAGTGGAGGAACCATAAATTGCTTTGGAAAGTGCCATAATATCAAGCTATCAATGGGAGAATATGTATTGAATAGCCTAATGCTTTCGATTCCAATGGGTGGTGCTGATGTTGTACTAGGAGTCCAATGGCTACAATCCTTGGGTATAATAGCTTTTAATTTTCAAGAAATTTTCATGAAATTTTCTTCAGAAGGTAACGAAGTTGAATTAAAGGGTATCACAGGGAAACCGGGAAAGATAATCATCTCTAACTGAATGACAAAGCTTCTAAAGAAAGAACAATGAGACGTAATTTCACAATTATGTTCGCTAGAGTTTCCCACAGCGAAGTCATCTATTTCTCCATATCTCCAAAAAACCTTGGACAATCATTCCAAGGTATTTGAGACTTCCAAATGCCTCCCACCTATTTTCCATCATGATCATGCTATTCATTTGATTCCAGGAAGTGTTCCACCAAACATCAGGCCTTATAGATATCCCTATGCCCAAAAGAGTGAAATTGAACATATGGTTGCAGAAATGCTAGAGGCTGGTATAATGCAACCTATTGAAAGTTCTTTCTCTGCTCCAGTAATATTAATGCACAAGAAGGATGGGTCATGGAACATGTGTTAGGATTATAGGGAGCTCAACAAGTTCACTATTAAAGATAAATTTCCCATTCATGTCATTGATGAATTATTGGATGAATTGCATGGATCAATTTACTTCACCAAGTTGGATCTTTGTTCAGGATATCATCAAATCAGAATGAAGATCAAAGACACTCCGAAAACAGCATTTGGAACTCATGAGGGTCATTATGAATTTTTGGTCATGCTTTTTGGCCTTACCAATGCACCTTCTACGTTTTAAGGTTTGATGAATTCCATTTTCAAACCCTTCCTTAGAATATTTGTGTTAGTATTTTTTGATGATGTACTAATCTATAGCAAGTCTTGGAAGGATCATGTTGAACATGTTGACAGGGTTATCAAACTATTGGAGGAGAAACAATTATATGCAAATTAAAGCTCCAAATGTTTCTTTGGAGTGCAAGAGGTGGAATATCTAGGTCATATTGTATCTCATGAAGTTGTTAAGGTAGACCCTAGAAAAATTAAAGCTATTAAGGAAAGGAAAATCCCCACATCCATAAAGCATCTACGAGGATTTCTCGGATTGACAAATTATTATCGCAAGTTTGTTAAGAATTATGGGAGAATAGCAACACCTCTAACAACTTTATTGAAAAAAGATGCATTTTCACGGACTCCAGAAGCAATGAAATCCTTTGAACATCTTAAAGAGGCAATGTGCCAAGCACCGGTCTTAGCTATGCCGGACTTCACGAAAACCTTTATTGTGGAATGTGTTACCTCAAGAAATGGAATTGGTGTTGTTTAAATGCAAGAAGAAAGACCCATTTCTTTTGAAAGTCGTCCAATCAAAGGAAAGTATTTACACAAAGCTATATATGAGAAGGGAATGTTGGCAATACTACATGCACTTAAGAAATGGAGACCCTACCTAATGGGAAGACACTTCAAGGTAAAAACAGATCATGATAGTCTTAAATACTTTTTTAGAACAAATATTATCTTCAGAAGAGCAGCAAAAATGGGTCACAAAGATGTTGGGTTATGACTTTGAAATCATCTACAAAAAATGGAAGAAAAATGTTGTGGCAAATGCACTCTCAAGGAAGGATGAGGATGTGGAAGTATTGCTATGAGACATTTCTATTATCCAACTGGATTGGATAAACAAAGCAAGGGATGAATGGAAGAATGATGAAGAAGTGTGGGCAATCATTCAAAAGTTCCAACAAGATCCTAGTACATCTAATACATTTAGATAGAAAAATGATTCGTTATGGTACAAAGATCACTTATACCTATGTAAGAATTCTCAACTCAAACAAAATATTCTTATGGAATTGCACACCTCTCCCTTAGGAGAGTAAATATTTTTAAAAACTTACCATAGGATTAAGAAGGATTTTTTTTGGGATGGCCTTAAATCGGATATTCAAAAGTTTGTGGTGGAATGTTTGGTTTGCCAACAAAATAAAGTTGAAACAATTAAGACCCCAGGTCTATTGCAACCTTTATCCATTCCAAGCCAACATTCGGAGGAGGTTTCAATGGATTTTATCACAGGTTTACCCAAGTCTGAAGAACAGAGTGTCATCATGGTGGTAGTTGACAGACTTACCAAGTATGCGCACTATTGTGCATTATCGCATCCATTTAAAGACAATATAGTTTCTACTACATTTATGGAAACAATTCAAAAGATACATGGAAACCCAAAGATTATTGTAAGCGACAGTGATCCTATTTTCACTAGCAATTTTTGGACATAATTATTTTCTTGTCTTAGTACTCAGTTAGCTCATGGCTCATCTTATCATCCTCAATCTGATGGGAAAAATGAGATAGTAAACAAATGTTTGGAATGATATCTTCGTTGCTTTGTATCTGATAAACAGACACAATGGGTCAAATGATTACTTCTACTGAATGGTGGTATAACACTTCCTTCCCTACTGCAGCAAAAATGACCCCATTTATGGCACTTTATGGATATCATCCATCATCCATCACATCATATTTAAGATAAAATTCTAAGGTTCAAGCAGTGGAAGATCACATCGAGCATCAACAATAGGTTCTCCAACTCTTAAAGGATAACCTCACTTTAGCGCAAAATAGAATGAAACAACATGCATATCAACATCACAGTGAAATAAGTGTTGATGTAGATGACTGAGTATTCCTACAGCTACAACAATATAAACAAATGTCCCTCAAGCAAGCTAACAAGGATAATAAATTATCACCAAATTATTATGGTCCGTACAAGGTGTTGCAAAAGATTGGTACTATGGCATACAAATTGGAGCTTCCTGTAGCTTCCTGAATGCACCCAGTTTTCTATGTTTCATGTTTAAAGAAGGTTATAGGTGACAAACTCTCAGTTCAAACAATATGTCCAAAACTTGATGAGGAAGGAAAAATTGTATTGGAACTTGAAGCAGTCATAGAAACAAGAACTTGACAGCTACGAAATCGATCAATTTCAGAGTATCTCATCTAGTGGAAGAACTTACCCGTTGAATATTTCACATGGGAGGGTGAAAATTTTATATAGAAGCATCCAAAACTACTCAAGTGTTGAGCAAAACACTTTTTTGAAGGAGAGGGGCATGTTAGGTCCCTATAATACTAGTGATTTCCCCATCACTATTGTCATTGTAGCCCTTATTGTTATTTTCGTGCCCCTATTGTCTCCATATTGTTATTATTGTGCCCCATAGAAGCCACCATTGTTATTGTTGTACCCTTATATTATTATTGTTATGTCAGCTTTGATTACATTATGAACCATTAGACTCCTATATATAGAAAGGAGGTTTTGTCATGTGTTTCATCCAAGAATGGTTCATTTGTGTAATGTAAAGGAGGTTTCCCCCTCGAAGAGGTTGATTTTCAAGGCATTTATCTATCTTTTCTTATATTTTGTGAGTTGGTTGCATAACATTCTCTCTATCTTTGTTGGCTTAAAGTATGTCTTTTTCTTACCAATATAGAAGAGCCATTGGATCAACCCTCTTGCTGAGCTTAGGCAAGAAAGTGATTCTTAAGTTGATCTAGGGCTCAGCCAAGCCACAACTAAAGTTTGCCTCTTTGATAAGAGGAATTCTAGAAATGTACTGATTAATCTAAATGAAAACTAATCCTAGAATCCAAGCAAAAGGAAAGAAATCCTAAGCCTATCTCGATTAGGAAGATGTAGATCTAACCCAACTAGGAGAAAATTAATTAAGTGATTGGGATTTTAACATGTCTGATTTTAGGTGAATATCCGGCTAATGAAATAGTTATACTAGATGATATAATAATTACCAAAACATGCTTTGATTAGAGACCAATTAACGTTGAATGATCAACCAAAAACATTAGGAAATAGTTCTATTAATGTTGATGGTAATTAAATATAATTTAGATAGTTGATTTCTGAGTAAATAGTTACTCAGAAATCTCATTTAAATATAAGAGCAAAAGAGGAAATTAACAACAAATCTATGAAGTTAATGAACTAGATAGCTAATTCAAAAATCCTTTCATTTTCACATTAAACAATAGTGTTCAACATGAAAGACATTTTACACAAATTTGTCATTAAAAAGATGAAATTTGCATTAAAAAAAATATAGTATTTAAAATACAAACTGATTAAAACCTGGTCTCTTGCTTTGTTCCTTGAATTGATCTCTAACAATCTTTCTCAAATCATAAACTCTACTGCTAAAAGAAAGAGATGCAATAGTGCAGGCTCTGCTCCCAATACAAAGTCTAGAATTGAAAAAGACCAATCCCAATTACTCATATCTGAGTTTTTTCCTCCTACTTCTACACCTTGAAAATATCTTATAATAGTGTTTTAAGAATTACAAAATTGTAGAAAAGAGAAGCCCCATTTTCTCCATTCTACAAACCACTATTTATAATTACAAAAATGAATTCCAAAATTAAAGAGTTGTTGAAAAACAAATCTGCTCCAACAATTTTCATTAGTCAAAAAAAAAAAATTCCCCACTAACTCGAGAAATTCCATTGATTTAAATATTCTCTTCCTCGTCTCTTCAACTGTTCCCCTGTCAAAACCAACGAAAATCCAATTAAAATCAAAAATACCAAATCTAGAAAACAAACATCTCCAATTAAAATTAAAAATAAATAAATAAAAGGAAATCTGAGTTTCCCATTTATCCTTTTAAATATGAAAGAGAACATAAACGAATGGATCTGCAATCAACAGAGGTTATGAGCAAATGAAAATGCAAAAATTTAAACTCAGAAAATTAATTCTAGTTTTTCTGTTAAATTTTAGACTCGTTTAATGATTGAATCTGGTCATGCAACCACTTCATAAGTATTCTCCATAATTTTATCTATCTAACGAGTTGTCCTGGGCCTGATTTGGCTAAGAAAAACTCAACTTATGAGCTTCCAAAATTGA